>JAODAL010009387.1:0-111146 GCA_025379985.1 Phyllomedusa bahiana
GAGGAATTATCTTTTTTCCCAAACTTACAGAGAGTTATACTTAAGGGAAAAATGGTAGGGGTTTTTCTTTTTTTTTCGAACGGGTTATGGGATAAGGAAGAAGCGGGCTTGTGATATTAGGGTTATTGATAGGGGAGAGAACGAGCCGTGATATATGGGGTTTATAGGATAGAGGAGAAAAGCGAGCTCTGTGATATTGGGGTTTATGAAGAGGAGAGGACTGAGCCTGTGAAATATAGGGTTAATGTAGAGGAAAACGGAGCTCTGTTTATATGGGTTAATGAAAGGAAGAACTGATTCTTTATAAGGGTTATAAAAAGAGGAAAGAAGCGACTCTGGATATAAGGTTATATATAGGGTGGGGAGCTGAGCTCTGGATAAAGGGGTTATATGTAGAGGAGAGAAGTAGCTCTATGATATATAGGGTTTTATGATAAAGGGGGGGAACTAGCCTGTGATATAAGGTTTTATATATAGAGAGGAAGCTGAGCCTTTTGAAATATAGGGTTTTGATAGAGGAGAAAGCTACTCTATGATAATGGGGTTTTTCATTTTTCTAGTTTGAAGCAAAAAAAGACAAGCGTCCATCAGTTCACGTTGAAGGGTTTGATCCAGAGGGTTATAAAGGGGGAAGGAGCTGAGCTCTGTGTATAAAAGGGTTATAGGTAGGGGAAAATTTGCTGACTCTGGATATATGGGGTTAAATTGATAAGGGAGAGAAGCTGAGCTCTGTGATTTATGGGGTTTATTGAAGAGGGAGAAAGCTGAGCTCTGTGATATATAGGGTTATATAAGGGGAGAGAAGCTAGCCTGTGATTAAGGGTTAATGAAGAGGAGAGAACTAGTCTGGAATATAGGGTTATATGATGAGGGAGAAGCTGACTCTGGATATATAGGGTTATAGAAGAGGGAGAGAAGCTGAGCTCGGGTTTATTAGGGTTTATGATAGGGAGAGAAGCTGACTCTGTATATAAAGATTTATATAAATAGAGGGAGAGAAGCTGAGCTCGTGATATATGGGTTATAGGATAGAGGAGAGAAGCGACTCTGTGATAAGGGTTTAATAGGGGGGAGAGGAGGACTCTGTGTATATAGAGTTATATGAAAAGGGGGAGAAAGTGAGCTCTGTGATTTAGGGTTATAGGGAGGAGAGGATGAGCCGTGAATATAAGGTTAATTAAATGCTTCTTGTGCAGTCGAGCCTCGGGAGAGGAAAGAAAAAAAACGGGGGGGGAGACAAAAGGCGCACAGATGTGTAGTATTATAAAATTTGAAATTCGATTTAAATAATTGAGACTGCTACCTGAGAATTTGTACTATAAAAAATGGTACCAACCTTTTTAATGAGATCCAATCCCCGAGCCCCTGTCCCTTTGATCCATTTCCCCACACAAAGAGATCCCTAGGATTAAATAAATAATACCGTGTACGTACTATGTTTGAATCCTAGCGTCTGTTAATGTTTATATTGCCTAGTAGCAGTACACATATACCCCCAAAATTTTTAAAAGGGATATTTATTGTGCACATAAGACATAAAATTTCAAAAAAAATGGATAAAAAGCCCTAAAAAACGAAAGCGTTTCGCAGGTACCCCCCAGTATGGGTTTATCAGATAAAGAACTTAAAAAAACTTAAAAAAAACTTAAATTTTTTTCTTAATTCCCTTTTTCAAGTTTGGAAACCCAAACCCCTTAACATATCCATTTCCCCCCCCCCTTCACATAATTTAAAATTTTTAAAAACCTCCAATATCAAACACCCCAAAAAATGTAAATTGGATAAATATTTTAACCCTTTTATACGGGCTATTCCTAAAATCCCCCAAGAACCTTTTGGGGGTTTCCCTTTCTATGACGTGGGCCCGGGAATGCGGGCACCCCGCCGGGGTTTTCACTCCGCCCCAAAACCCCTAACACCCTTATTAAAAACAATTTTCCGGGAAATTTATCCCCTCGGCCCCGGGTGTTTAAAGGGCGGAAGGGCAAAATTTGCCCTTTTCACACTCCCCACAAAAACCATGGTGTCACAATTTCCATTTCGGGCCCGCCCCCGCAGCTCGTATACTCCCCCCATTTCACTAAATTTGGGTCCCTTTCTTTTTATCTTTTTTTCACATACAAGCCAAATCCCCCGTTTTTGCGGGGGGTCCCCCCTATTTGGGGGCCCCTCCCCCCCTCCCGGGGAGTTGGCATTCCCCCGCCGCCTGTCAGCGGCGGGGGTCCTTAAATTACCCGCGCTCAAGAGTAGCGCTGGTGCGCTACTCTTTCGCCGCGGGACCGGCTCCCTACAGGCGGGTGCAGGGTCCGCAGCGGCCGCTCACCCGCCCGCGTTCACTCACAGTGCGGGGAGAGGCAGGAGGGGATCAGCCTCCCTCCTCCCTCCTCCCCCTGAATGTTACGGGTTTGGTGCGCGCACATACAGTTCCGCGGGCGCAGGGGATAGTGACGGCGGCTCAGGGGAAGTGACGCGCAGCTGCTCTCACTTCCCCTGCGCCGCTGATGAGATCGGTCGGGTGAGCTGGCCGCGCTGCAGAGCTGGTAAATTTAAGTGGATTTTTAATTATTTTATTTTTATGTGTAGACTTTAGGGCTCTACAGGCAACTATGGGTGGCGACTACCTGGCAACAATGGGGGGCATCAACCTGGCAACAATGGGGGAGCTCTACCTGGCATCAAAGGGGGCATTTCTACCTGGCTAACAGATGGGCACTACCTGGCTAACAGAGGGGGCACTACCTTGATAACAGAGGGGGCACTACCTGGCAACAGAGGGGCACTACCTGGCAACAGAGGAGGGCACTACCTGGCAACAGTAGGTCACTACCTGGCAACAGAGGGGGCACTCCGGCAACAGAGGGGGCACTACCTGGCAAGACAATGGGGCAACTACCTGGCAAAAAGGGGGCACTACCTGGGACAAAGTGGCACTACCTGGCTAACAGATGAGGGCACTACCTGGCTAAACAGAGGGGGCACTACCTGGCAACAATGGGGGCACTACCTGCAACAAAGGGGGCACTACTGGCCTAACAGATGGGGCACTACTCTGGCTAACATATGAGGGCACTACTGGCAACAGAGGGGGCAACCTTTTTTTACCTGGCAACAAAATGGGGGCACTACTGGCTAACAATGGGCGACTACCTGGCAACAAAGGGGGCACTACCTGGGCTAACAGATGGGGGCACGTAGCCCTGGCTACATATGGGGGCACACTACCTGGCAACAGAGGGGGGCACTACTGCAACAATGGGGGCAACTACCCATGGCTAACTTATGGGGGCACTACCTGGCTAACAGATGGGTGGAACTACCTGGCTAACACGATGGGGGCACAACCTGCAAACAATGGGGGCACTACCTGGCAACCAATTGGGGGCACTACTGGCTAAAGATGGTGCAACTACCTGCTAACGATGGGTGCACTACCGGCTACGATGGGGGCACTACTGGCTAACGATGGGGCACTTACTTGTGCTAACAGAAGGGGGCACTACCTGGCTAACAGATGGGGGTACTACCTGGCTAACAGATGGGGCACACCTGGCTAAAAGATGGGGGCACTACCTGCAAACAATGGGGCACTACCACCTGCGAAACAATGGGGCACTACCTGGCACCCAATGGGTGCACTACCTGGCTAACAATGGGGGCACTACTATGCTTACAAAGGGGGGCACCTCCTGGGCTAACAAAGGTTTGGCATCTACCTTGCTAACAAAATTTGGCTTCTACCTGGCTACAGAGGGGGCATTACTTGGCTACAAGGGGGCATCTCCCACCCCTTAAGGGGCATACCGGTTAGGGGGGCACTACCGGGCATAAGGCATCTACCTGGCTTTCTTCCAAATCCCTTTTAATGCAGTAGGTAGTGGGGTGGCTTTTTGAAGGGGCGTAAAAACCCACAAGATGGGCGGTTCCATGCAAATTTTTTGGGGGGGGGCCCCCCAAGGGGGGTCCCCTTTTTCACTTTTCAAAATTTGGCAACAGATTAAAGATCCTTTCACTAAAATTTTTAAAACATTTTTTTAAAAAGAAAGTAAAAGAATGGATTCTTAAAAATAAACTATTAAAAATGCAAAAATAAATAAAAAAAAAAAATCCCGTTTGGGTCCATCCCAGTGATGCCCCCAGAACGAAGGGGCACGGGGGCAGTCACACATGAGCCCCAGCATGCATTTTGTGCTTATCACTCCCCATGGCATCATCATGAAAGAAAATTTAAAGGGGTTTTTAAATGGAGCTCTTTATTGCTGAGCATAGCCACGCTGCTGGAAGGGCGAGGGGCGGATTTGCAGCGCCTGTGCCCCCAGGGGCTCGTCTTTCTAAAAATGCTGATGCCGGGCCCAGCGCCTGCCCCCCAAAATAATGACTGTGCACACTGAGCCACACAAGGAGGTACCCTTTAACCCGGGTACAGGACGCCGGCCCTAAATGCGCCCACCCCCTGTGAGGGCGAGCCCCCTGGTGTGCTCACGCTGCCTGGTTTTGGCCAAACATGAAATGAGGCCTGGGGTCGGGAGGGTCAACACAACTCCTGTGCTCGGGTGCCTTATGCCTCATTTTAATAGCTTGCTGGGGTCTGGGAGTGACTCATTCGAATCTCCCGCAGAGGAAAGATCCCCACACTGCCCCCCCCCCTCCCACTGTGAGCTTATAACCCCTGCATTTCGGGCCCGATACAGTGACTATAAGATGAAATCCCCCCAAAGGTAGCAAAGGTCTATATGGGTGGTTAAAGGGAGAAGTTACCTGTGCTGTCCATACAGATCATTCTACCTTGGGGATTTTTTGCCTCTAGGGTTCACCACAATATCACCTCAGGGGGGTGATATGACTTCTGAGGGGGGCTAATTAGCCCCCAGCTTTCATAAACTCCTGTAAGGTGCATTATGGGGTTCATAAAGACCCAAGACTATAACTACAATCATAGTTGCCAACTTTCGAAAATAAAAAAGCAGGAGACTTTAGTGGGCGGCGCGCGTGGCAAAAATTTGCATGGACACGCCCATCTTGTCGGTATGCCACGCCCCTTCAAAAAGCCACACCCACTCCACCTCTGCATAACGGCTTTGGAAGAAAGCCAGGTAGATGCCCTTATAGCCAGGTAGTAGCCCCCAATAACCAGGTAGTGCCCCTTACAGGCCGGTAGATGCCCCCTTGTAGCCAAGTAGATGCCCCCTCTGTAGCCAGGTAGAGCCAAATTTGTAGCCAGGTAGGTGCCCCCCTTTGTTAGCCAGGTAGGTGCCCCCCTTTGTTAGCCAGGTAGGTGCCCCCCTTTGTTAGCCAGGTAGGTGCCCCCCATTGTTTGCCAGGTAGTGCCCCCATTGTTTGCCAGGTAGTGCCCCCATTGTTGCCAGGTAGATGTCCCCATTGGTTGCCAGGTAGATGTCCCCTCTGTTGCCAGGTAGTGCCCCCCATCGGTTAGCCAGGTAGTGCCCCCATCTGTTAGCCAGGTAGTGCCCCCATCTGTTAGCCAGGTAGTGCCCCCTTTGTTGCCAGGTAGTGCCCCCTCTGTTGCCAGGTAGATGCCCCCGTTGCCAGGTATGTGCCCCCATCTGTTAGCCAGGTAGTGCCCCCATCTGTTAGCCAGGTAGTGCCCCCTTTGTTTGCCAGGTTTATGCCCCCTCTGTTGCCAGGTAGTGCCCCTTCTGTTGCCAGGTAGTGCCCCCTTTGTTGCCAGGTAGTGCCCCCTCTGTTGCCAGGTAGTGCCCCCATCTGTTAGCCAGGTAGTGCCCCCCATCTGTTAGCCAGGTAGTGCCCCGGTGTTGCCAGGTGGATGTCCCCGCTGTTGCCGGGTAGTGCCCCCTTTGTTGCCAGGTAGTTGCCCTCTCTGTTAGCCAGGTAGAGCCCCCTAAAGCTAATAAAATAAAATAATAAAAATCCACTTACTTTACCAGGCTCCTGCAGCGCGGTCCGCTCCTGCCCGATCTCCTCAGCGGCGCAGGGGGAAGTGAGAGCAGCCGCGCGTCACTCCCCTGCAGCCGCGCGTCACTTCCCCCTGCGCCGCCCGAACTGTATGTGCGGCGCACACACCGGCGCCGTACATACAGGGGGAGGAGGGAGGAGGGAGCGATCCCTCCTGCCTCCTCCCCGCACAGTGAGACCGCGGGCGGGTGAGCGGCCCACTGCGGCCGCTTCACCCCGCCTGTAGGAGCGGGTCCGGCGGCGCAAGAGTAGCGCACCAGCGCTACTCTTGCGCCGTGGTAATTTAAAGGACCCCCGCCGCCTGCAGGCGGTGGGAGGAATGCCAACTCCCCCGGGGGGGCGGGGCGGGACCCCAAATAGCGGGACCCCCCGCCAAAAACGGGAGAGTTTGGCATGTATGACTATAATTACTGTGGGCTAAACAAGTAAATAAAGGGACACTACTGTCATTTGTTTCAAATAAACTACAACTAATATGTGTGTAATATATGTATGTATACATACATTGCCGGTTGTAATTAACAACTGACAGTCACCGGGTGTGGAGCAGACTCTGCCCGCTGCCTGCCCCATACACCCTTCATGCTATTTCAATGTACGGGCCCATCCAAATGTGTGAAGGGGGTTAAACAATTATATATATTAATTACAGCAGGCAACGACCACTAATAGCAGTTAACACTTTAGACCCTGTGGTGTCATAGACAGGGTATAATAGGTAATGATTGAAAAGCCTATATACGGTAGTAGAATAGTACTGCCACATATAGGACAAGCGATTGTGCCCTTTAATAATCAAGTACTGTAGGGGGACTAATTGTTAAAGTAAAAAAAAGAATAAAATAAATATTAAAAGTTACAAATAATAAAGGAAAAAAATGGGGGGCTCATAAGAGTCCGTCTGTAAAATGCTGTTCAGAAAAATCTGATCTATTAAATTATAACAACATTTAGCCCATACGCTGAACACTGGAGAAGAAAAAAATCTAAAATTGTGGATTTTTTGGCCATTTTATATCCATAAGAAATTGGAATATAAAAAAAAAACAAAATTCACCTGAAATGCCAAAATGGTTCCAATAAAAGGTGTTCCTCAGCATGCAAAAAATGCACCATTACTCAAGTCCATAGGTGGTAGAACAAAAAAGTTACCGGCATTTCTACAGAAAATGTAAAAAACAGAATTTTCACAAAAACATTACAAAGCCTATTCGAATTTGGTATCACCAGAATCAAATAAGACATACCATGTGGTTTAGGGGGGGTTTTGGCAATCAGTGGGCATTTTAACGTCTCCTAGCATATTATATTAAAATATGTTGTTATAGCCTTTATTTTATTTTTAACTTATCTGCAGCATATTCTTATCCTCTACCACATCTCTAGAGACACAGTAGATAAATACACACACATGGGGGGGTACTGGAAAAGGGTTATACAGACACACATAAAAAATTTAAAAAAAAAACCCTTTAATTGTTTTCCTAATATTTCAAATTTTTCAATTTTGGAAAAAATAATGGTTTTCCTTTGATCCAGAAAAAGATTTAAATTTTTGCATCGAGATCTGAGAAGAAAGGGGGCCGGAAAAGGGGGCCACCCTGCGGGGGAGGCCCCGGGCATGCCCCGGGGGCCCCCGTCCGGGGGGGCGCAAGGTCACAGGAGGGGGGGGGGGGCGGAGCCTGGGGGGGCCCCACGCGCATTTAAAGGGGGGCCGGCATAAAAACCCCGAGCCCCGGGCCTGGGGCGGGAGCAGACGCGGGGGTCAGCACGGGTTTAGCGGGTAAGTTTTGACGGCGCAAGGCTGCTCCTGTCAAAAAATTTTTTTAAATTAAAAACCCGGGTTTAAAGCGGAGTTGGGGGGCCTTGAAAGCTCAGCTTAGGCAGGCTCAGGGGGAGCGGGGGGCCCGGCCTGGCTGGCGGGGGCGGGTACGGGGCGGGGCGGGGGAGGGGAAAGGGGGGAGGGCCGGGAAAAATAAATCCTTTTTCCCTTTTTCGCCCCCGTATCGGGCCCCCAAAGCGTGGGGGCCAATGTCGGGGGCCCAGGCCCTGGGCCCGGGCCGGGAGCGGTTTACCCCAAGTACCCCTTTGGCCCCCCCGCGTACCCGGCCGGGCAGGAGCCCCTCCTGGGGACCCCCCGGGTCGGGCCGGGGGTGGTTTGGTTCCCCAAGGGGGGCCCGGGTGGCGAAGCCCGGGGCCTGGGAGGAATCCAACTAGGGGGGCCCGGGCCCCCTGCGGAGCGTGTGGGCGCCTTTTCACCGGGGGGGGCGCACACTTTGTTTCCAGCCGCCCCGGAGATTCCCGCGGCGGGGCGGCGGGGGGCCGGGCGGGGGGGGCCCCGGCGGGGGGGCCCCCGGCCGGGGGAGCGTGCCCGGGGATTTCCGGAGGGGAAAGGCTGGGGCGGGCCCCCTGGGGACGTGTACTCGGGGGAAGCCTGGGGGGAGGGCCCGGGGCCCTTTGGAGGTCGGGGGGCCTGAGATCCCAATTATGGGGACCCCACTTTGGGGGCCCCTCGTCCTTTGGGAAATTACAGGGACTTTTTCCGATCAAAAATCCATGTGGCCCGGGATCGCACGGTTGGGATAACAAGGGGGTTTGGGGGGGGGACATCACCACTTTGGGGGAAAAAGGAGGACGGTTCCCAGGGATCGGGCAGCGCGGTTTGGCTGGGGGTCACAGCTCCTGGGGCAGCCTGGGGGGAGTCTCCTTCAATTTTTGTTTGGGTCCCCGGGGCCGGGGTGGGCCCCGGGTGGGTGGGCGCCCGGGTTTTAGCCCCTCTCAGGCGGTTTGGAAATTTCGCGGTTTGGGCAGGATTTAGCGGGTTTATTTTACGGGAATTTTTGGCTCTTTTCCCTGGTAGGGAGGGGGTTCAGGGGGTCAGCAGGCCCCGGGTGTCGTGGAGCGGTAGGGGGTTACCCCGGGGGGGCCCTTTTTTTGGGCCTGCTTTGTGGAGGAAGGGGGGAACCGGGGGCGGGGACGGGGGGGGGTACCGCTGGGGAAAGGGGGGTGATTTGAAACGGTTCGGGGCCCGGGAAAACAGGATACGTGGACAGGGTGAGGGCTGGATAAAAGACCCGAAAAGGGGAAATTTTGTTTGCTTCAAAGGGGCCCCTTGGGTGCTAAATTTAAAAAAGGAGGTGGGGGGAAAAAATTTGGCAAGACAATATTGTCAAAATTTTTTCTCTTTTTCCTTTTAAAAAATTTTAAATTTTAAACCCCAAAGGCAAACGGGAAAGGGAAAGCAAAAAAGGGGGAAAAGGGGAGAAGGGAAGCGAAGGTGGGGGGCTGATACCGAAGACCTTTCAAACGGGAAATGCAGGGGGGGTTTTTTTGCTTTTTTGGGCCCAATTTGGTCAGAGGGGAAAAAAGGTTCCCCGAGCTTGGTTAAGGCGTTTTTTTTGTTATTTTTTATTCAAAAAGGTGAGGCGAAAACGGGTTTTTTTGGGGGGCGGGGATGGCCCCGTTTTTTGAACAGCAGTTTTCGCCCGAGGAGGCGGTACCCCCTTTCAATCCTTTGGGTTTTAACAAGGACATGGGCCCCTTGTTTTTTGAGAGAAAAATAGGGCCCCCCGTTAGGGGTTCGGGGGCCCTTTCAGGGGGGGGAGCCCCGGGGGTTTTTACCCCGGGCAGGGAGGGTCGTGGTCAGGAAGAAAGGTGGACCCCAAGTGGGGAAAAAAGGCCGTGGATCTTTTTGGCCTTTAATAAAAACCCAGTGTAGGTTCGGGCCCAAAATTGCAGGTTCAAACACGAAATCCGCGTTTGCAGCGCCGCCTCCCCCGGGGGCACTTTGTTTTTGCGCAGGGGGAAGAGGAAAAGGTGGCTGGGTCCTTCTAAAGGGAATGACCCCCTGGCATTCTCGGGGGATGGGGGCCGAAAACCAATAGATATCGGAACAAGAGGCTGGGGGGGTTTTTAAAGGGGAAGGTTTAGGGCGGTTTTCGGGAACCCGCCACCCCCACGGGGGTTTTTCCTTTTTTTGTAAAAAAAAATACGGGGGGCCCTTTGAAAACCCCCGGGGGGTAGAAAGGGGAAAAAATTGGCGAAAGAAGTATCTTTAGGGAAAATGGGGGGGGCCCAGGGGGGCCCAAAAGCCTTTAAAAAAATTTTGGTGGTTTCCCCGGGTGTAGGGGTGGTTCCGAAAAAGGGAGCATAAAAAATTTATTTTTATTCCCCAAATTTATCGTTTCCAAAGGGGTCTTTCGGTGAAGTTTGGTATTGATCCCGGGGATCTATTTTGGGGGGTTGGTTTACACCGTCATTTCAGGCGGCGTTTCTTTGGGGTTCTTTTATCACGGTGGGGGGCCCTAATGGAAAAGGGAAGGGGAAATTTTGAATCCGCTTTTCGTTTGTTCCCCCAGTGCTTTGGGGGAATAGCATTAGGTTTTTTGGGCTTTTTTTTTGGGAAGGGTTTTTTTTTTAAATGGACAAGTGTTTGAGGGGGGTTTTTCCTTTATCCTGCTCTTAGTTTTGAAACATTCTTTCTTTTTGGAATGGGGGGGTTTACGGGATTTTTTGGGGGTTTTGCCTCGGGTCATTTATTACCTAGATGATTTCCCTTTGCATTGGCCCGGGCGGCTCATTTTTGTGCGGGCGCGGGTTGGCTTTAAATGAAAATTTTGGGAATCTTTTTGGAGCCCCCCGTTTGGCTGGGGGAAAAAGGCAGAAGGGCCGACCACGGGATCGATTTAAACTTTTTGGGTTTATCCACATTGTTTTCCATTTCAAGGGAATGAAAGTTTGCCAGGGGACAAAGTTTTTTTGGGGCTTACTTTTTGGAAGTTAAAAAGGGAAACGGGCGGGGAAAAATGTGACTTTGGGGGATTTACAGTCCATTTTGGGGGAAATTGAATTTTGTTTGGGGGCTTTAGGGGCCCAGGGGAAGGGTTTCTCCGACGGGGGGGCAGGGGGGACGGCGGGGGGGGGGGGCCCTCCTCATCTTTTTATTTCGTTTTAACGGGCGGGGTTTAGGGAAAAATTTTAAAGGGGTTTGTGGCAATCTTTCCCTTGGATCAATATAAGGGAAACGATCCTTTTTTTTTGGGGAAAAGGGAAAGTTGAGCAATCTGACATGGGAAGGGTTTTTCCGGATGCGGCGGAATTTGTGGGGCTTTGGGGAAAACTGTAAAGGGGGAAACTGGGGGTTGCGGGCCGGGGGGCCTGCGCCTGGGGGGGAAAGGGCGGGTTTTGGTTAAAAATTTGGCTCTTTTTTAAACTTTTTCCCCTATTATATTGGCCTTTTTGAAAATATGGGGGGAGTTTTTAAGGAATAAGAAGTTTCCCTTCCCTGGGGAAAAACCTGGGGGGGTCGTAAAAAAGCGATAAATTTCCTTGTCGGTTTCCCTCTTCCTCCCTGTAAAATTTTTTTAAACTGCGACGTTTTTGTCCTCCCGATGTTTGGGAAATCTAAAACTTAAATGGGTTGCTGGGGACGCAGGGCCCCGGGGGTAAAAAACCCAACCGGGTGCCCGCTTATCTCTTTTTTGCGCTGGACGCTTCCGGGAGCTGGGCCCCCGGATGCAGCAAAAAGGGGAGGGGGAATGCCCCAAGGAGCTAGGGGACCGGGGGTTTTGGTTTCCGGCCATCGCTTGTTCGGGTTTCTTCCTTGAGTGGGGGGGGGGGGGAACCTTGGGGCGCATTTTCCCGGAAATGGGTGGGCTCTGTGGGAGCGGGGTAGAAAACCTTTGGGGCCGGGTTTAAAATTACGGAGGGGGGGAGGGCGGGGGCCTTTTTGTTTGGGTGGGGCAGGGTTGTGAATGAAAGGGGGGGCCCCTATCTAAGGTAACCCGCATGTTGGGCCGGCTTTTGGTTTTTTGGGCTTTAAGTCACGGGGGATGGCGGATTTACAAAGGATTTCCTTTTTGGCAGGTTTTAAAGGGGTTTTGGCGGAAGGGGAAGGGGTAAGGCTGATCAGCGGGGGCCCGGGGTTTTTAAAGCTTGTTTGGAAAAATTTGGGGGATAGGCTGTCGGGGGGTTTTTTTTCCCTTAAAAATTTTGGGGAGATTGGGCCTTTTTGGGACCGCTTTTTCTTTGGCCTTTTTTTGGGGGCGCAAAAGGGGGGTTGGGGGGAAACTGGTTTGTCCCAGTAAGAAAGTGTTTTGGGGGTCTACTAGCTTCGGGATGTTCGGGGGAAAGGGGAGGTTTTTGGGGATTCTGATAAGGGGGGGTCCAAAAGGACAGGGGGGGGAAGGGGAAAGGGTGATTTGCTTTTAAGGTCAGTTTTGGGGGGGTATGTTTTGGGGGGGTTTTTAGGTTTTTTAGATGAAAAATGGGCGGGATGCGGGAAAGGGGTGCCGGCCCCCAATGCTCGGCACTCTTGGAAGGGGCAGTTTCCTGTCTGGGTTTTTAAATTTTCACGGGGGTATTTCCCCCGCTTTTTGGGAAGAACGGGTTTCTAAATTCCCGGGGTCAGTTTGCGCCAAAAATTCCCTTTCCCCAAATTTGGGGCGGCCACGGAGGCGGGGGGTTTTGGGATTGGGGATGCAGGACTCGCCCGAAAGATGGGGAAGGGAAGGGGGAGTCTGAGAGGTTTAGGTTGGAAAATATTGCCCGAAATTTTTGGGGGCGAAAATAGTTTTGGGTCCAAGGGGGGGGGGGTGGGGGGGGGGGAAATTTGTTTTCAATTGGGCTGGGTTTTTTTTCTGTTTTTTTTTCCCCCCTTCCCCTTTTTTCCCTTTGTTTTTTCTTTTTAGGAAAAAGTTGGGTTTTCCTGGAATTTTGGGCCACTGGGGTTCGGGGCATTGGGGGTTTGGGAACGAGCGGGCTGGGGAGGGGAGTGGTCGGCAGTTTTGGAATTCCGGAAACATTGCAGGGGTTTGCGTTTGGAAACCCGGAAAAGAGAGGGAGGTTTGGCGTAAATTTTTTTCGGGATTTTCGGGAAAATTTTATTACGTGGGAAAAGGGGCCCCGGAATTTTTGTTGTTTTTTAAATGTTGGGGGAAAACAAATTTTGGGGTCCCGTCCCCTTAATTTTTAAGGGGTTTTTTTGTTTTGGTTGGGACATTTTGGGGGTTTTTTGGATTTTTTTTTTGGGGTTTTTTTAAAAAATTTGTTTTTTTTTTAAGGATTGGTTGATTTGGTTTTTTGGTGGGATTTTTTTTGCCGGGGCGAGAGGGGTTTTTCCACCTTTCCTCAGTGGGTGGGAAAATTAATGGGGGCCCCGAGTGAAGGTTAATAGATAAGGGCCCCCCTTTTTGTGTTTGGAATGGGGGATTTTTTGGTTAGACCTAGAATTTTTAACCGGGTTAAACGGGGATTTTTTGGCGGGGGAAGGGGGTTCCACTTTGAATGGGGTGGGGGCTCGTTTTTGTGGTTTTTGGGACACCCGGGGGAAAGGGATTAAAGGGGGTTTTGGGGGCTGTGGGGGGCCCGGCCCGGGTGTTAAAAGGGGGTCACCAAACGCAAAGCTGGGGCCCGGGTTTGGGGTTCCTTGGGTGGGGAAAAAGTAGGGGGAAAGTCAGGCTCAGCTTGGCTCCCAATTTCGGGATGGTTTGGCCCGGGGCGAAGTTTTTGGGGGCCCCAAATTTGGCAGCGTCCTTGGGAGCAGGTAGGGAAAGGGTTTTGGCCCCCCATGAGGGGGCTTGGGCCCTGAACCCGGGGGTGATGGGGGGGGGCAAAGAAAAACTGCGGAGGAGAAAAAAGACAGGTTTTTTTCCCCCAACCCCTGGTTTGGTTTTGGTTTCATTTACTCCAAGGACCTCAACCCCAAGTTAAAGGGATTATGGGGGATGGGTTTGTGGGGGTTGTATCAGTAGTTTACTTTTTGATTATTTTTTTTTTGTTTTTTTATTTTAATAAAACCGGCTGCGTGGCCAAATTATCCAACCCAAAAGTCTGGGTGTTTTTTATTAGGGGATCTGGGGGGTTTGGGGGGTTTTGAAACTAAACAAGCAGAGGTTTGGGCGCGGGCTTTGGGTAAAAGGAAAGGGGGGCCGGAAGGGGGGCGGGCCTTTTGGGGAGGCCCCCCCTTGTTTGACCCGGGGCGCCGTCCAGGGCGCAATTCACAGGGGGGCCCGGACCCCCTTAGGGCACGGGGCAGTAAGGGGGGCCCGGGTTATAAAAGGGCCGAGCCCGCGCCCCGCGGGACAGAACGGGGGGTTCCGCCCCGGTGGCAGTCCCACCCCCCTCCCTTTGGGGTGGGGGGCGGGTTTTTTTGTCGGCAACCCCTTTTGGCTAAATTTTGTTTGGTGTGAGCCCTTTGGGGGTTTTTTTGGCTTGTTCGGGGTCACATGGTGGGGGGTTTGGGTTTTGGGAGTGGGTTTAATATTGGGGGGGAGTCAGGTTAAAGCGGGAGTTCCCAATTTTCTTTAAATGGGGTCGGGGTCGGGGGCGAAGTTTTTGGGCCCACAGGGCAGCGTCCTTGGGAGCAGGTAATGGAAGGTTGGGGCCGCCTGAGGTGGCTCTTGGTGCCCGGGAAGCCGGGGGTGATGGCTGGGGGGCAAAGAAAGACTGCGGGGGAGAAGAAACAGGTGTTTTCCCCCAGCCCCTTTGGTTTTTGGGGTTCTTTTTTAGCTCCAAGGACCTCAGCCCCAATTTTAAATGGTTTAATGGGGTGGGGTGGTTTTGGGTGGGGGGGTTAGTTTCAGTATTTAACTGTGGTTTATTTTTTTGTCTTTTATGTTTAATAAAACGGCGGGTGTGGCCCAAATTATCCCAAAACCCAAAAGTCTCGGTTTTTTTAAATAGGGGATCTGTGGGATTGGAGGGGGGAACTAAACAGCAGAGGATAGGCGTTTCTTGGGGTAACCCAGACTTACTGCATTGCATAAAAGGCCTGGAATCTGGTTGGGCATACAGGTTTGGGAAATTTAGGGGGGGGGTCCTATTTTACAGCCTGTTTAAATCCCAAACCACAAGAGGGCCCGGGCTTTGTCACGGGTTTTTCAAAATTTTCCGTCATTGGGGGATAGGCCTTTTAAAGGTTTTTTTAGGGGTTTTTTTGATTGCTTTTTTTAATTTTTTATTTTGCAGGGGAAAAAAAAAAAATAGCAATTCTTTATGGCTTTTAAAGGTGCAGGAAAAATTTAAATTTTACAGATTTTAGTTTGGGTTTTTGGGGCAGGCAAGTATGTGCCCCTTTTTTTATTTTTTTATATTTTTGGGACGGGGTGGCATTTTTTGGGGGAGGTCGGGAAGGTTTTTTACGTTTTTTGCTTTTGTTGTTTGCATTTAACTTTTTTTTTCCACTTTTTTTTTTTTCCCATTACTTACACTTGTCCCGGGTTTTTTTCCGGGTTAGGGAAGGAAAAAACCATTGGAAACCAGTGATCGCCCCGGCTGGGGTTGTTTGGTGACAGGGGGGGCCCCTCTAAATGATTGTGGAAGCTAAGGGTTAATCACGCGACAGAGCAAACCCCGCTCATAGCTGACAGCGCACTGAGACCCCCTTTTGATATTTCAGTGACTGGGGCGCAAATCTGTGAGCCCCAAAAATGGGCCTGGAAAGCCCCTGAACGGGGCCAAATGTACTAAGGGGTTTTAGTTTTTCTGAAAGGCGGCGCAGGAAAAGGGGGTCTGGGACAATAAAACGCAAGGTTGGCTGTCCTCCCACAGCCCCATCTTTTATTTAAACTTTGGGTGCTGGACTTTCGCCCCGGGGTTTTTGACTTTATGTCCCTTGGGGACAGGATTCCGCCATCCAATCTTTTCCCTTTTTGACCCTTTTCGCACAAAGGGTCTTTTTACATAGGGGCCAAATTTAAAAGACTGTCCCGCAAAAGACCGCCTTTGTTGGGCCCAAAAGCAACCAAAACAGAGCCCCGGGGTTTTTACTTCTTATACTGCTTTTTGGGGAAAAAAAAAGCGGGGGGCCCTTTTTCTATGGGCAACCAAAAATTAAATCTTCATGTTAAAATAAAAAGAGGCCGGGGGGGGGACTTTAGTTGCTGCCCTGCCCCTTTTATGATGTGGAGGGCCCAGCCCCAACACCCATCTTACAGTTTTCTTTAAAGGGGGTCGTCCACCCCCCCCCCCTAATCAATCTGAAAATTCCTAAGGGCCCCCTGAAAAAAAATAAAAACCTAAAACTCCCTTTCCCCCAAATCTTCCCCTGTCCCCTTTCATTTTGGGGGACATTTTCCGGGTGCCAGGCGATTGGGCCCCAGCTTTCAAAGTGCCCTTTTCTTACCATTTAAAAAAATTTACACTGTTACCTCCGCACGGTGATGGGGGAAAATTTGTTTGGCATGTGAAAACCCCTGCAGCCAAAAAGCCGCTACAGCGGTGACAACCCTGTTCAGAAAATGGCAGAATGACAGCAAGCGGGAGGACGCGGTGTCTGGAACCAGAGGAACCCAGGATACTGGGGCCCCCAATCGCTTGGGTTTCCCGTTCCCAATTTTAAAATTTGGGAAAAACCAAAAAACCCCTTTGTGACTGTCGCTGGAAATTTAGTTTTTGGGAGCCGCCCTTAAAGAGGTTTTATTCTTCCACATTTCCCGGATCCCACACAAGTCGTACAATATCCTTTTGTTGGGGGCAACACTGAGGATGTGACACTTTGATATAATGTAAAGTAGTCGGGGGGTGAGGGTTTTAATTTTTCAGTTAAATGGGGGTATCCTCAAAAAACCAATACAACCCCAAAGAAGCATTTATGCTAATTTTATCTTTCATCATACAAGATAATAGCATAAATGCTTTTTTATGGTTTCCCCAATTTTTGTAATTTCCCTTTTTGCCGGGTGTGCCACTGGTAAAGGTTTTTGCGTGTTTGGGATATATAAATAAATATTTTTGCAACCCTGCCAGCGGGACCCCGGTTCAATCGTGGGTTTTTTTAGAAATGTTTTTTTATTTTTTTTCAAACATATTTTTTATTTGGGCATATATTGCTTTTAATTTTATATTCGGAAAAGTAATGCCTCCATTTTTTGGGTTTTCCCGCCCCCCCGCCCACCTTTCCCAGGCTGTTAAAATGAGTGCAGCTTGCAAAGGGCGGTGTTTTTTTATTTATTTCTCTCGGTAATGGAGGTCGGTTGACCCAATGAGAGGCCCGTTTTGGCTTTTATTGAGAGGGAAAGATAGCGATGACCACCCACCTTTAGATCACTTTTTTAATTCATGGGTGGCTTAAAACATTTTTTTTTTTTCAAAAACATGGAACCCAAAATCTCAAAGTTTTTTTCCCCTCAAAATAACTCAACACCTAGCCAATGTCTACACCGGGTTGGGTACAAAAGTTTTGTACACCAAATAAGTGACAAAAAAAGTGAAATAAAACCCCTAAAATGGAAAAAAGGACAAATTGTGCCCCAAAATGTCAAAATTTTTTGTGGCCGGGGCCCCTTATTTTCCGGAAAAGGCCTTTTAAAAGGGGTTGTCTACTACATTTATTTCATCTTACCTCAGCCTTTTTTCTTTTTTTCACTTTTAATTCAGGGGGGATTTTTTACTGGCTTCCACTTGGCTGGGAGTAGGAAACCAGGTCTGTAGCTATAGCAAAACCCGTGCTGGCCGCCTTTTCAGGAGAGATCAAACAGGTCTGTAGCTATAGTGACCCTAAGGGGCTGATTCAGCCCATTGGAAGAGGGGATATCTAAAAGTAGGAGGACACTGTTAAAAGGACTATATTGCAAAGGGACCTTTTTTTTTGCCCAAAATCTTTAAAAATAAAAAGAAATCCCTTTTTAACTTCTTGGACATGGAGGTTTAAATAGAGCTTTCAAGGTTTCAGTTGCTGGGAATTCCCTCTTCATCTCCCCTTTTTGATGACATTACGGATATTGTGGATGTTTTGAGACCTTGCACTTTGTCCATGAAGAAGAAATTAGCCCGTGTTGGGGTTTATTTGAAGGGGGCACAAAGACTGAATTTTAAAGGTGTGATTTAGGTAGTTGGGTGTTTTCTGCACCAAAACCCCAAAGGTGTAAAGGGAGTTCTGTATTTACTAGGGCAATCGGGCCCCCATTGTAAAAAACCCACCAAACCACCAAAGGCTCGTATGGTTTACAACAGTGGCTTATGCATCGGGGAGCCTTTTCTTGATTTTCTAGTATATTTGGGGGGCCATCATTTCAGTCAGATTTAAACGGCTTTCATCACTGCCCCAGCATAGGGGCACTGGTCCCTCGTCCAGCGTAGATGCTCTCTGAGCCAGACAATGATGCCTGTGCCAGGTGGAGTGCTCAGGTCGTCTAGTATGCAGACTACTCTGATGTAAATGGTTATGAATGGTCTGACATGACACTCGGTCGCCTCTCACCTCCCTTAAACTTGCCTGGAGTTGTGCAACATTCATCATCTGGCTCCGCAGGGCATTGGTTACAATGAAGCGGTCATCAGTCTGTGTTGGAGCCAAAGAATGTCCAGTTCTTTGCCTTTCTGTGACTCTTTCAGTCTCTCTGTGTTTCTGATACAATCTGATGATGACACTCCAAGCTCAGTGGCCACTTCCGGCGGAGAGGATCCTGCTTGAAGCCTTGCAATGGCGAGGTACGCTTTGTTAGAAAAATTTGTATTTTGTACAATAAGTAAAACATAACTTAATGCTTTATAAGAATATTAGTAGTAGAAGATGATAGAAAAATACGGTTTATACAAGAAAAGATATAGTGAGATCCTGGAGCATTAATTAAAAGTACAATGAACACTATAGTCATTATGAAGGGACGGCGAATCTCCAAGGCCACTAGATAAGAAGGACCTCGCTTTTAAAGTAACATCTGTAGTTCCCTTGTTGTATTTTGTCTTAGAGAAAGAAGTATTCTTGTCTGTTATCCTTGAACACATCAAAACTTCTAAGAGATAATGTTTGCACTGCTTGCCAAGAAGGGGGCTCCAGCCCATAAGACAGTACAAGCTGACACTTTGTATTCTGTGGTTAGACATCGCTGTATCATGCTGTGCTACAGAGCTGTGCCTTACCGACTCCACAGCCCTGCTATGCTGTGATGAAGAATAATAAATCACCTTCACTGAGAGGATATCCTTGGACTCTGAGTGAATTTTCTTTACATTTATGGTCCTTCGATCTGGGAGACGACATCCTTGAGCGACTTCCGGTACAGAGGCTGACACTGTGCACAAAGGTGGCTTTCCATGCTGCCTTAAAGGGGTTGTCTCACTACAAGGATTGCTTTTTATGTTACAGATCTTGCAAAAACAAGTCACTTTGCAATATTTGTCCATTAACAGTGCCCTACCTATTCCTAGATATCTTCTCTTGTATGGGCTCCTCAGGTCGCTATAGCTACAGACCTATTTGATCTCTCCTGATAGGCTGCCAGTTCTGGTCGCTATAGATACAGACCTGGCGTTCTCAGTGGCTCATCACTGCAGGCCAGTAACATCCAGTAAATCCAGTAAACACACCCCTGAATTCAATAACGAAACTGAGAAAACAGGACTGAGGTTGATGTAGTGAGACAACCCCTTTAACAATTAAGTTCTCCCAGATGAATTGCTGAACAAAGGAGGCCGCCCTCCCGGGGAGACTTGTAAAGGTGACGTCTTATCCTGAGTCTATGGCATCTTCTGACTTAAGGTAGGATAAAGACTCATTTATAATTTATTGTTTGCTTTGTATATTTTTCTTTATTTTATGGGTCTAAAATGGCCTCTCAGCCACAGAATACAAAATAGACCGGTGTCCTCTAGTCAACAGATACGTCTGTGGTCCGGGATCATCAAGTAGTATTGTGTCGCAGAGATTTAGCTGAGTCTGGATCATTGTATCCATAGACGCCGCCAAATCCGGGAACCTGAGAGGTAAGGGTATGTTCACACTGTGTCTTTTAAGTCTGTGATTGCGCTGCAAGACGTCCCGAAGTACGGACTGTAACTATGGTAATCATAGCTCTATTTGAGATCTATGATTATCCTCCATTTTCACTGCATACTCTGCTCTGGGAGAAAGAAGTGACACGTTGCTTCTTCTTTGCACATGAAAGTGATTGGGGGCCGCCTCCCTCCCCCACCCACTCAGTGCTGTAGAAGTACTGGCTGGGCAGCGCTTTAGAAGCACAATACACTCTGCTATATGCTGTGTGAACATATCCTAACAGTCCACAGCCTATGTGAGAAGGCTACAGGTAATACATAACTCCGTGTGCACATTAGAGACTGAAGATTATTTGGGAGACAGGGCCGGTAACCCTGTGCAGATCTTATCAAGTGATCAGTACTGTTTTCTAGTTCTTATGTCCTATGTCTAACCTGTTATTCTGACATAGCAGAGGTTCCCAACCCTAGTCCTCAAGGCACACCAACAGGTCATGTTTTCTGGCTTTACTTAGCATTGCACAGGTGATATAATTATTGTCAGTGCATTATGTGGGAGATCCTGAAAACATGACCTGTTGGTGTGCCTTGAGGACTGGAGTTGGGGAACACTGTGACATAGTATTGTCTGCAGTGTATTTGTGTAAGAAGGGGTTATCTGTGGCTCAGTTTTTCTTTCTGGTCTGCCCACTCTGTGCATGGTTTGTGCTAATATCTAGTCCGATTTCCTCTTGATCCTTGAATGATGATTAAGTGATCTCACGAGAAGTCCCCAAAAAGTCCCCCCTTACATACCTCTGGGGTAGTAAAGGAAAGAATGGTGGGATAATTGGAGGTCACCTGGTTTCCCTTCCACACATAGTAGGAATACCGTGAATTGATGTCATAACGTGTGTTCACGGCACCACTGATACCTCCTGTAAAAGTGAGGCTATAGAAGACTATTGTCCACTAAGCCTGTTGACGCCTGGGCAAGAAGGTCTACTAAGCCACCCAAAAGAATGGGGGCCACACTGAGTAAACAGACCCCTAAAAATACAACAGTACAAAAGGTCTGGAGGCCAATGCAGAATGCAAACAGATGTTGAACAAATTGAGAGTAGGTATTGATGGAACCGTGAGTGAGCTAAAATGGTGTCACTTCCTTGCTACATTTGATCGATGAAACAACAATAAATATCACCAAACCACATTGTGGTATGAGGAGGCCCAAGCGATACCCATAACAAATTTTGGAGTAAATTAAATGGACAAAGGGACTATGTATGAAATATGGAATGTACTGTAGATGTAGACAGTCCAGTTGTCGGCTATATGATTCAGACACATGACCCCAGGGCAACGCTGAGTCTGCGCGTCCTGCCCTCCCAATCTTCATTCCACTTTTCCTTGATCCCCACCTCCCTGCTGAAGCCCCCCAGTGATGACACGACACACCTGCTTGGATTAAATTGGCCACAGCAGCCGTTTTATTAACAAACATACACATAAATATAACACAAACCAGTATAAATATCATATAAATCTGTAAACCGGTATATAAATATATATATGTAAATAAATATACCTCCACGTATAAAATAATCCACCTCTGCCCGTGCCTCTCCATATACATATATATATCTATATACAACTACATAAATAACCCGAATAACACTTTATAACCACAGTACCAAACATGGAGCCGAGGTCCTTGGAGCCCCAAAAACCGACCCGGCGACCAAAATCCCCGAAGGGACAAAACCACCATTTTGCCCCCAGCCGTACTCCACTGGCTCGGAGGCCCAAAAGCCATACTCTATGGCTCCTCTATTTTGCTCCCCAGGGATAACACCCCGAAAGAGCCCACCTTCGCCGGGCCGTCCAAGTTACCCAAACTCTGAGGGAATCCTACCCCGAAGGACTCCCTCACCAATTTTCTCCACCACTCCAAGAACCTCGACCGCCACGGCCACCGTGACATAAATAATCCCCAGCAACCAACTTTGCCGAGAACTACCCCACAAACCACACCTCCTACGCTCCTAACCCCATTTTAAGGGCGGGCGGGTGGGACTGCCTCACATGTGTTGCGCTGACTGCTTTTTCCCGGGCAGAGAGGCGGCCTTAAATACCGCCCCTCCCTGCGCCGGGACTCCTCCCCCGGCAGCCGCGTCATCATGACGCGCTCCGGCCGCGTCACCGCGACCCGCTCCGGCCGCGCCCAGCGTGCCGGGTCATGCCGCGCCTCCCCTCATGGGGGCGTGGCCCCGGTCCGGCGCGCTGCCTAGACGATGATGATAAGGGCATGAGACTGTTGGTTCAGACATTTGTGTCTGGTCTCATGATATCTCTACAAAATGCTGTAGGACAGGCTTGTCCTGATTGGGGAACTTGCCAGTTCTCTGACCCAGTGGCCATAGCGGAGAGAGCTGAGCTTGACCTGCAGCATTAAAGTAATAAGCATCTGCTTGTGGGAGACTCAGTTGTTGGAGATGTTGGTTTAGGACAGGTTAATGACAGTGAAGATGGTAAAATGTCTTCCAGGTGTCAGAAGAGACAGAAGGTATATTATAGAGATTGTCAGTGAATATAATAGGATTGATTTGATCCGTTCAGTGTAGCCTATTGAACGGATTTTCCATTAAAGTTTATGGGGATGGTTGCCTGTCCGTTTTTAGACGGTTTCTCAGTCCACAAATTGTCTCAAAATCCGACCAAGAAGCCATCCCGTGTGGATGGACCCTTAGATTCATTGGGGAGTATTTCATGTCTCCTTATCAAGATGCAGGGGAACAAAAGGAATCGTTTTGCTTTGAAAAAGTGGAGTATCCTTAGAGGGTGGGATTACTTACAGTTCCAGGCATGTTCCAAATTCTTACATTGGTGTATTATAATCCAGGCATGTTCCAAATTCTTACATTGGTGTATTATAATCCAGGCATGTTCCAAATTCTTACATTGGTGCCCTATAATCCAGGCATGTTCCAAGTTCTTACATTGATGTATTATAATCCAGGCATGTTCCAAGTTCCTACATTGTCGTACTATAACTAAACGGGCAGTCCACCACCTAGACAGGGCTATGACAGCCTGATAATGACATTGATGGAGGCTTGGGAAAAAGACATTCAAGAGACACCACAAAATCTGAACACGTTGGTTTTATTAATAGTGTAAACTCTGTTTACAGCTCTCTTAGGCTATGTCTCCAATGCACAGGAGTATAATCATATTTTCTGCGCTTTTAGTTTTTTAAAAGCGCCGAAGATAAGATCGTTCCTGCAGCCCCATAGGCGGCAATAGAAAAGTTGAGCTGCAGTCTCCACAACTCATCTTTTCTCCACTCGTCTTTCGGCGCTGGCGTATTATACAATATGTTGTATAATTTGCCGGTACTTTTAGTTTTCTTGCCGTCTTTCCAATCAATACAATTGTATAGGTGACGGCAAAAAAACGAGAAGTGATCACGGTTTTTGTGCAAGGAGTGACATAGCCTCAACCCTACCTTAGGCCACACCAGAGACAATGTAGGCTGCATGGGACATACCAGCAATCACTGAGGATCTGCTGCAGACTGGACGAGTGTTCGGATTAATCTTAGGACTCTCCTCTGTGTAATGTAAAACAATGAACCCCTTCAGTAAGATGAGGAGTGGTGCAGGACTTGCCAGCTGTGGTGCCTTGAGCCCGGCTGTATCTGATCCACATACCCACCTCAGTGATTGGCAGCCCACTAGCAGACATTTCTCTATGGTGGATATTACTAAAGCCCTTTTCACTGTCCTTGTAGATAAAGATAGTTCTGGTTTGTATTTACTAAAACTAGGAGATAAACCCTCACAAAGATCACATAGGGATAATATGAATCTCCCTCCATATTTTTACAAGCTATATCAGCCAAACTTGAGCCTCCACAACGAAGTCAGATCTTATTATATGTGGATGACCTATTGATTGACTCCAGAGGACGACTGTAATACAGACCCGCTTGCTCTATTACATTTTCTGGCAGCGCAAGTAAACAAGAACAAACTCCAGCTGTAGCAGACCATAGTAAGGTATCTGGGATATAACTTATCACAGGAGGGTAAACATCTTGATAGGGAAGAAAAACTGTCACCTTACAGGCCCCAAAACCTTTAACCAAGAGGCAGATGATGGCCTTCCTTTATTTGACAAATTTCTGTAGTTGCAGCTGTTGTTGCACCTTTAACACAACTTCTTTATGACTTTCCCATTGCAACTACTGATAAAAAACCCTGGACAGAAAAATCTTAAAAAAAATAAACAACTTCTGGTTGGTTCTGCAGTATTAGGACTATTCCAAAACTTTTATATAGACTGTGGACTGCAAGGACGGTTATATGACTTCAGGCCTCTGGCATATTACTCCCCTCAATTGGGCACTGTCTCTAGGGTCCTACGCACTTGGGTACAGGCTGTTGTAGCCAGGGCTGCCATCAGAAATTTCAGGGCCCCATACAGCTGAAGGGTCTGGGCCTCTCTTTTGCATAAAACCCACTTGCAGCGGGTCCCCTTTCATTCACCGGGCCCCGTACGTCAGTACCCCCTGTACTGCCTTTACGGCGGCCCTGGTTGTAGCTGCCTCTATGACAGTACAGTCTTCAGCATATATTGTCCTTTTTCTTCCTCTTGTACTCAGGGTACCACATGCAGTAGCTGTGACACTATTACCAGATCTCTTGTCTCCATCTAGGCGCCTCTCATGTATGACATTACTGCTTTCCCAACCCCATCTGATGACTGAAAGATGCAGCACATTGAACCCATCTACTTTACTATCTACAGAGGTTGATGGCGAGCCACATGATAGTTCAGCTGAAATTACTGGAAAACATTGCCCAGAGCAGATGTAGAGGATGTGCCATACCCAGACAGTGACTTGACTATGTCTGCTGAACGATCCAGAGCAGATGTAGAGGATGTGCCATACCCAGACAGTGACTTGACTATGTCTGCTGATGGATCCAGTGCAGATGTAGAGGATGTGCCATACCCAGACAGTGACTTGACTATGTCTGCTGATGGATCCAGTGCAGATGTAGAGGATGTGCCATACCCAGACAGTGACTTGACTATGTCTGCTGATGGATCCAGTGCAGATGTAGAGGATGTGCCATACCCAGACAGTGACTTGACTATGTCTGCTGATGGATCCAGAGCAGATGTAGAGGATGTGCCATACCCAGACAGTGACTTGACTATGTCTGCTGATGGATCCAGTGCAGATGTAGAGGATGTGCCATACCCAGACAGTGACTTGACTATGTCTGCTGATGGATCCAGTGCAGATGTAGAGGATGTGCCATACCCAGACAGTGACTTGACTATGTCTGCTGATGGATCCAGCAAAAAGATAAACCCCAGATGGTTCCAGTGCTGCAGGATTTGCAGTTGTTACTCAGGAAAAGACTTTGGCAGTCAGATCTCTTCTGAAGCACTTTACAGCTCAAGCAGCTGAACTGGTGGCAATAACCGGGGCCTGCAAATTAGCTAGAGGTAAAACAGCAAATATAAAAAGAAGAGAAAAGCAGCACAAGATACATTAGGGCCACGTTTACCAGGCACAGACCAAATATCAGTCTGGAAATTCCGACTGGCATTTGGTCTTTTTTTTGGCAGGCAGGGGGACGGCCTTTCACTGTGGTTTGCGGATTCATGCTTTCCCCCTTCTCACCAACATGTACATGTTCCACCCAAAAACCGGGCAGAAGAATGAACATATTCTAAGTTTTTCGGAGCGCGGTGGTGTGAAAAACCGTCTGGCGGAAAATCCGTGCAGTGTGGACCGATTCACAGATTTTCCACTAAAGTCCATGTAAAAAGGTTTACAGCCGGTTTACAGATGTTTTTCAAAACTGAAAAACGTCTGTAAATCGGGCTGAAAACCTGACTGTGGGGACACGCCCTAACTTTGCAGGTTCTCTTTCTCTATCTTTCTTTCTCTTTCCCTCTCTCCTTTTGCTATTTTGTAGTTTTGAGTCATGGGACAAGCCAGGTCTCAAACGGGGGATGTTTAATATTTATAATCTTTACAACTTGTTAATTACTAAAATCACGACTATTTTTTTTGTTTAACATTTTTCATCTTAGACCAAAGAGAGGATAATTAGCCGAGTCAGAGTACTCACTCCAACACATTTGTTTGATCCTTATAGCATTAGACAGATGTGTAGGACAGATGTATTGTCTGATAATAAAACATTTGGTATATAGTGCAGAATTTGAACAAAGAGTTAAGAAATCATTGTATATACTCAAAATCATTAGGGCTGGTAGGAAGATGCACATCAAATCCTAAATCGATTATATGGCAGAATATTTTAACCAATAAAGAGATCTTTTCTGTTAATTCTGTCCCAAATAGAATAGATACCGGTAACAGTAAAAGCCTGGAGGGGGGTGGGGTGGGAGAGTAGATAAAAATAATTATTATCATAGTCCAAAGTGGAAAGGCCTGTATTAAGTGTTACTTAACACCCCCACAGAAGATAAGAGAGCAGAACAAACCTCTTGGATCTATCTCTCCCGCTGTAAACTAGTGGAACAGGGATAGAGTAGAGTAGGGAAAGTTTTCAGTATGGGGTCGCCCTTATCGGGGCGGGTGCTCCATGAGGAAGGGACAGGATAAAAAAAAAAAAGGTTTTTAGGGCTATTTAGAGGCATTGTCAACCATGGGGGAGAGAAAGTCCTACTTGTACTTTTATTAATGTTATGCTCTGCATTAGGAGGGTTGGGTAAGTTCGCCATCGCAAGATCTGAGTAAACCAAAAGGAAAGCCACTAAACTAAAAAAATGCTCACAAATTATAAAAGGAGGGATAAGTCCCTAAGACCTTAAACAACAGGTGTGTGAGTATAAGACTCAGAGCAAATAGGACATTTCTATATTAAAATCGAAGAGGAAAGAAAGTTTCTGTGCATGCAGGAACTAGGTACAAAAATAAGGGAAGGCACAGGTATCAGGAACAGATCCATTGTGAGATTTAAAATTAAGATAAAAACCTACTATTTACAAAGAAGTAAAAAGCCCTTCCCTACTCAATATAGATATAAGGAATGAAATATGTTACCAACTGGACCCTGACAAATAACTTAGCAGTAGAAACTATGTACCAAGAGATGGATTAAAATGACTACAGGCAAATAATACAATGACATCACACACAAATTATTTAAACTTCTGTGGTGAACTTGATGGAAAGTTGAACACAGTATTAGCAGTCAGCAGAAAGACAGGAGTGTGTAAAGGGCTTGATGCTTATTGTTGTCCTCTTATTCCCAACAATATCTCTCCAAATGGCGACATCACTAAAAGGGCTTGATGATCTTATGGCCTCTTAGAAGAGCTTGCTGAGAATTCAGGTACTAGCAATCCCTTTGCGAGCTTCAACTGTGGATGTTGTTGTATGTCCTGCTTAAAGGGGTTGTCTTGCTACAGCATTTGGCAAGCTTTTCTGCTGGTTGCCAAGCAGAGATTCTGAAATGGAGGGGCATGTTTCTCCTCCCTGCAGGGAGCGTCTTCACTATCTGAAGACACATCTCACACTGTGTGCATGTGATGATTCTTTCTGTGTGAGCTGGGGAAGGGAGTGGTTCTCACGTCGAGAACAAAGGCTTGTGGCGGGGGATTTTTTTTTTACTTTTTTTCCCTCCTTTAACATGTAAAAATACCACTGATTATACACTCTGACCTCTCTACAGATTAAAAGCCCTTTTTGGAGTCCCAAGAGCATGAAAGGGCTGTGCTCAAAACTATGCTTTATCTGTTGTTGTTTTTACATGTGATCTTCACTTCCCTCTCTACAAACAGTTTTATTCTAATTGGGTGGCAAAAAATTGTGTTTTAAATGGGACTGTGCAGCTGTCTCAAAAAAAAATCTCTCTAAAAAAGTGTCGTCTCAGAGGGGGACTGCACAGACAGTTGTGTTTTACGGGGGCGCACAGAATAGTTCGGGTTTTAATGGGACTGCAAGCTTCTCACAAAGCATTGTCACTTCTACTGGGATGCCTTTCGTTGTGTTTTACATGGGACTGAGCAGCTGTCTCACAAAACAGTTGTCTCTCTCTACTTTGGACTGCACAGTCTAGTTGTGTTTTAAATAGGACTGCATCACCCAGTTGTTTTTACATGGGACTGCTTAGTTGTCTAACAAAACATCTCTCAAAACAGTTGTCTTTCTCGAGGGGGATGCAATCAGTTGTGTTTTCAAGAGACCACAAAATATTTTAGTTTTCTGGAACTGACAGTTATAAAAAAAACAGTTGTTGCTCTCTACATGAGACAGTGCAGTACAGCTGAGTTTTACATGGGACTGCACAGTCCAGTTGTTTTAAAATGGGACTGCACAGCTGTCTCACAAAACATCTCTCTCCATACAGTGCGCACTCCCGACACCGACCTAGGCATTGCTATTCCTCTTACAACATGGCCGACAGTAACAATTGGTGGGGGAAACCCGTTTGGGGCTCCCCCGTTGTTTTCCACAAAAAGGGCGACGAGTTCTCATAAGCCAGAGCACTTTGCTTATGGTATCCTAGGACGGACATGCTTACATTTATACTCCCCTCACATTAAACTATTGTCTTTGTAGTGAGACAACCCCTTTAAGAGAACTATTGCAGAGACTTATTGATACCGCCCTAACAAAGACTATGTACCAAGAGATGAACTAAAATGACTACAGGCAAAGAGTTCGATGACATTGAACTCGAATGAATGAACTTTCTATGGTGAACTTGATGGAAAGTGGAAAACAGTGTAAAGTTTTGTTACAGCAATAGCTAATGTTAATCTAATAATAAGAGTAGAAGGTGATAGAAAAATATAGCGTAAACTACTCTGCTATTTCTCTGTGTTGTTTTACTATGATTTTATAAGGTACTCAGTAAAATTTTAAGAAGATTTTGGCACAAAGTTATTATGCTAGAAGTTATTATACTGCTTGTGAATTTGAACTGCTCTTGGTGTTCAGCCGGGATGCCTCTTCCTTGCACTGTGTACACATTGGAGTAATTATCCTGGATATACTGGTGAGCGAACAATTTGTCTTATTCATGAATAATAAATAACCCTGATTGGGAGGATGTCCTCGAACTATGAGGGAATTTTCTTTACACTTTTGATCAATTTTAAGGTGTTGTCTTGGTCCCATGATATCAAAATGTGAACAGCAGGATGAGGAGGACTGTTTAAATCCCAAGTGAAATCGATCCCCTAAATGTATTGGGTGATTCAGGGATCAAACACCTTTTGTGTATTTTGCCATTGAGCTCCTTGTTAGAGATCAACAAGTTGTGCACAAAGGACGACAAGTATGAACAGGGCTGTGCCAGAAGTCTGGCTTCTTTTCAGCCCGAAAACTAGTGCAGCCCAGTTCACTCTGTTTTTAAACCAGGCCACTCCAATTGGGACATACAGAGCCCCTGCGCACTTTGAAGTGTTGAATGGGGGGGGCATGGGAGACGGTGTGCACTACAACGTAAAAAGCTAACATTTATAGTTCATACAGAAAATCAGGCACATTATGGGGAACGGGGGTAGAGCACTTTAAAAGTGGTTTATTAGGCAGAGATTTTCGCTTGTAGCTAGAAAGGCTAAATCTATTATGGCGGAAAAACAGGTTCATGGGGAAATTCCCATTTACGCTGCACATGGTGCCTGGACTCCAAAAATCATGCATGTCGCCCAAAGTGCTGAAACATTGAAGAGACATGTGCATCTCTTAAAGTGCATTAAAATATGGTCTCATTTTATGTTCATCCTGAAATTTCAACCAAAAGCCAAACATCCCTTACTTTTTGTGAGCAGTGTATATAGGGAGTGCAGCATTCACAGAGGTTCTTTTTAATCAATAATAAAAATATATATTGAAAGATAAAAATGCAAAATATATTAAATTACAAAATACATGTCACAACAAGAAATTTACATAATAGAGAGCAACACAGAGCCCGATACCCTGAGCAACTTGAGACCGTGTGGTTATGAAAACCATATAACCAGGTCTAACAGAGACATAAGGAGGAGGGATATGGAAGTATAACAACTTGAACTTGTTGAGCGAGGGTTTGGCTATCGAGACGATGATGTCGATAGTCGGCCCGCTATCATAAGGTTTTCGATGTGAGATGATTATGGCCGATGGGGAAACCTTTATTTTTGAAAAACAGGGAAAATTTTCAAAAAAGATAAAATTTTTTCATTAAAGGCAAAATCTTTTGCCTGTGGCAGGCCTTTCCTGCTCCAGTCATCAATTCACTCCTCATGTGATGAGGTAAGAAGGGAGCAGTGCATGCAAGACCCAATTCCCTTTCTCTTGGCACTCATTGAAAAAATGGGCCAAATTTTATATATTTTGGTAGTCGGAGTCGGTCCGTTTTTTTTTTCCCTTAATCGACTCCTGCAAAATGGGGACCCACTCCTCTCTACTCAGTGGGCGGCCTTTTACGATTTTCTTTATTTTTTTAGAAACCCCCCTTAATTTTTTGTAATGATAATTATAAACGTCAAGCTATTGTCACTCCACTTACAGACCTTAATAGTCACAAATATATATATATTTTATTTTTTTTTTAAATAATAGAGTAAATCCCCCTTTTTTCTCGCACTTGTGCATGATTTCATCATTTTAACCCTTTTTCTGTAAAATAAGTTTACATTCACAAATCGAGAAGATCACAATAAATATGAAGACAGGAAGAATAAAATTCCAGACAATGGTGTACTGCAGGAAATCCATGTAAACACCAGAACATACAAACACCAGAACAAACTACTTGCAGATGTTGTCCTTGGTAGGATTTAAGCCTAGGACCATAGTGCACCAGAGCTACCATGCTGTGATTTCTGTGATGGAAAATATAATAGTTATTTAAAAGTGAAGCAAAAAAATTTTTGACCCCTTTGGGTTGAAGTTTGCCCCCTGCAAACAAATTTAACAGTTATAAAATTTTAAGAGTAAATAATTTTAACATGAGAGATAGAAAACCAAAATAAAAACCGAAAAAAACCCCATGCACCCTTCCCTTTTTTATTTCAAGCCATAAAAACGCCCGCAGTGTGACCAAATCCCTGGACAGAGGGGAAAAAAAAATCATACCCCCCTGGCAAAGGTGAAAACAAAATCAGTGAAGTCTTCAAATGAAGAGATGTTTTTTGCAATGTACAGTGATATGAAAGGGACTGTCTATTAATTTAATAAAAACCCAAAATATGCCAAAAAAAAAGTTTATTGAAAATGATAAATAAAAGTTTCTCAGTTTTATTATTCATTTGGGGGGGGGGGACGGCTTGAATCTCAAACCCACAGACAAAACCTTCCTCTATGTGCCAAAAAAAAACAAAATACCAGTCAGAAAATCCGACCTGTATTTGTTCTTTGTCTTAGAGTGTATTCCCATGGCAAAGACCAAATACCGGTCGGATTTTCTGAACATATTGGGCGTTTTTTGGGAGAGGGGCGGGTGGGGCCCCGGTAAGCCAAACTCCCACTCCCTCATCATGGACATGTTTAAAGTGATAACTTTGCTGTAGAAAAAAAAGGGACTCAGGTGTTTATCACCGTATGGACAATAAACAAGCTGTTTAGGTAGAACAGGACACTGACAAGTAAAATGGTAAAAATGTTTTGATTTTTTTACTTTCTGCTCTATATTTTTCCCATCCCGTACAACCTTTTTAGACAATAAATTTAAATTTTATACGTACATTATTTATATTTTCACTGCTTATTTTTGCAGTTCTTTTCTGTAACTGCAGTGTTATTATTTTGCTCCTAAAAATTTAATTTTTTTTATTATTTTGTTAGTATTTGGTAAATCCACCTTTGGCTTTCAGCTCTGCCTGAAACCTTCTGGGCTCTGGATCAGATTTAAGCATGTCTTGACCAAAATCTGATCTCAGGTCTCTTCTACACGTTCTCAATGTTGGTGCAGACTAAACTTGAGTACAAATACAGCTTTTTCTTCAACTCTACCCACAAGCATTGGATTGGGTTGAGGTCTGGGGACTGTGGAGGCCAATACAGCAACTTTACTTCATTGTCATTGAACCATTCCTTCTCCAACCTTGACATCTGCTTCAGGTCGTTGTCCTGCTAGAACACTATGTCGTCCTTTTCATACCCATAGAACTTGAGTGTATGAAGTAACTCATCTTGTAGGACACTCATATATAGCTCAGCATTGAGATCAACGTCAATCCTGGTCAAGTATCCAGTATCTTTGGCTGTGAAACATCCCCATATCATCAGGCTTCTTTCACCGAACCTGACAGTTCTTCCAGCTTCTCGATCCATTAGCCCCTTTTTCCCTTGATTCTTCCAAACCCATTCCCCCCCATCAGAGCCCGGTCTATTGACTTTCATCTCATCAAATCACATTTTTCGGACTTTTTTGAAAACTCGAGCCAACGCTTCTTATGAAGAGATTGAAGTCGCGGCTTCTTCACCTTTTTTCGTGCCATCATTCCAGACCTGTGTAATACACACACTGCGCTTGCATGGACGTCTGTGATCTCACTCTTAGGCCATGTTCACACGCCTTAAAATTGGATGTATTTCAGTCCGTAATTACGCTCTGGAGTGCGCAAATTACGGCTGGAATACGTCCAAGTCATTACGGTAATCCACAGTTCTCATAGAGAACTATGGATTACGTCTCCTCTCCCCGCTCGGCGAATACGCAGAGGGGGGAGATAAGTGACATGTGAATTATCAGCGGCGTATACGCGCCGCAGGTAATGCAAGTCTATGGGCCGGCGAGGTGTTGGCCCCCGCTCCCGCCCCCGCTGCTGCCCCAGCCCCCGCTCCCGTCCACACGGCGTAATTGCGGGGTGTAATTACGCCCTGCAAATACACCGTGTGAGCCTAGCCTTAAGAAGCTTACGAGCCGCTTCTACTGCTGTGTCTGTCACGTTAGAACTGATAGACCTTGTGATGAGCCAACTTGTTGACTCTGATATTTTGCCTGGACGTCACTTCTTGGCTTCTGAATGGATGGACGAACTTCATTTCATATTCTTTCAGCTGTCAGGGCCTCACATGATGCAGTTTAGCAATTTTCTTGGCCGAGAGACATTATCGATGAGATGGATGATGCTGTTTCTCTTTTCTTTGGAAATCTTCATGGCTGCTCAAACCAGTGACCTTTTGCTTGGGAATCAGCCTAATAACACACTGAGCAATAAGGTAATGTGAGAACAAGTTGTAATTTGTTGCAAAAAGAAGAAAAAGACTGTCCCACCACCAGGAGCAAAACAGTAACAATGCAGTTTTTGCATTTGCAGTTTTATTTTGATGAACATGAATTGTGTTCCACAATTTTAGGTGTAGTTTTTCATAGGTTAACTTCTGGCCTTATCTATTGTGAAGAGAAACTGCTTCTCTAAAATTCTCTCTAGTACATTTTTATATTACTTTATGTAGGGCCAACTCCAGATTTGCATAGACAATAAGGGTGATATGTATTAGCGGCTCGTTTTCACTGTTCTGGTGAGTAACCTTTTTTTTCCTTATGTATGGTGTGTCATTCAGGCATGTTTAGTGCGCTGGGTGCTACACTTTGTAATGTGTCAAAGATGTGGGGGCATTCTGGGAGAGTGTCACACCACATTCGTAATATTATATACATTTATAAATGTGCGACGGCAAAACAAAGTGCATACTTGGTCGAACAGACAAACCAACTTCAATGTGGTCTTCCTGAGCCTGAGTTGTCATAATGGAACAAGATTTGCCATTAGGGCTAAAAATGTCCATTATTTCTCCAACTTATATCATTAAAATAATAAAAAGCAATTTATGATAATTATCAAACTATATATAATTAAACTATATAAATGTAAAAGTAAATTGTATGATTATAAAATACATTTAAAATTATATAATATCCCAAAAATCTAAAAAATTATCTCCTATAAAATGTATTTAAAATTAATATAATCTAAATATAATGTTAAATTACATAATATAAATTAATGAAATCAATACAGCATCTGCCATAAATCCCATTTTCAATTAACTGTCTTAGCAGCCACTATCGAATTCTAACATTACTAATGCAGCAAAGTACCATGGCGTGGCAAACATAAATGCTAGGCACCGCGCTTAGGCACCATTTATGAGCACACATTCACCACTTTTATATATTCAGGCGCACTGAAAAAAAGACGTGAAAAATGGTGTCGAGGTGTCGTTTCATACATATCACCCAAAGGGTATGTTCACATGGCGTATAGCAGCTACATGCCTGCCGTTTTAGAAGTATGTGGCCAGTGCTTACTTCTAAAGCACTCCGGCCTGGCCCCCATTCACCCTCATGTGATATTCCTTCTTTCCAGGGAATATGCTGCAAAATTATACCCGTCAACAAGTGCTATGATTCTATGATTTTACCGTACTTGTATAGTGTACTTCGAGTGTATTGCAGCGCAAATACGTCGTGTGAACATACCCTCAGGTGACAGTGTCATAATGGTATCCGCTGTATCTCAACTTTGTTTATCCACTCAGTGTATTATACAGTAACAATGTCGTCAGCATGTGTCTGTTTCTTGATAACATTGTATTAATAGATTTCCTTGTTGTTTTTAGCCAAGAACTCAAAAAAAGAGAAAAAAGCTCATTTGAAACTAAAGATGCTTATTTGAACATCGAAAAACTAGAGAGGCTGCTGTATGCTGCAAAATTTGCTTTTCCTTTTACTGATGGAAAAGTTGGATTTTTTGGTTGTTGATTGCATTCCCATATTTATAGCCAAAAAAGCAGACCATTATAGGGACTTGTTTTTTGTATTTTTTTGTATTTTTCATCATGATTTTGCCATACACATAGGTGCATATTCAACAGGTTTGCCAAGATTTTCAGAAATCCCTGTATACACCAGGCTAGGCAAAGATAAAAATAAAACAGCTTGTGCTCACCTTTCCTGACAACTCCATTTCAGGGTCTCCAGAGCTTAGCTGTCCCACAGCAATCGTCTAGCAGTGTGATATCATGTACATGCACATGCTTGGACACATGCTGTACGTGCAGCAGAGATCTTTAGCACTGCAATTGGCAGATGAAACCTTTGATGGCACTAGATACTTGTGCAAATGTACAGAAGTAGCATTTATTGTGAAACAGATTTGGTCAATGCTAACTACACTTGCCTCTGTCACTGAAAACAGCTTTTGTTGACATATTTGGCAATTTAAGTCTGTCAGGGTTTGGAATATGTGCTGGAATCTTCCTTTGGCTTGTCCCTGACTAAGTTTTATTGACAAAATATTTGCATATATTTTAAAACTAAGGGCGACGTCTATGAATTCGCCTTCGCCATTTTTTGCCATATATTGCCAGTTCTATAGATGTATGAATAGGCATACAGCCAAACTGGGCACAATGTGCACCTGAAGACACCTTTTAATGCACCAAACTTTGGTGCAAAACTGCCATAAAAAGTCTGGTGCATGACACTCTATGTGCCAATTTTGAATGTTATGCAGCAAAAATGTTTGCACATAACACTTTCATTCATTCTGTCATATTATACACTCTTCTAGATCAATTTAAAACTGGTGTGCCAGTACCAAGTTACAAAAATGGCGTTTGTGAATTCATAGATGCCACATAATTTGAGAGTAAAATACAGTTTACTGTAATGAGGGAGCCTTTTCTTTATTTTTTGCTGCCTGTAATTAAAGTAATATGAATCTGCTGTTTTTTTTCCCTTTAGACAGAGTTTTTTTTAAAGTATGCTATGAGGAGTATAGAAAATGAAGTCAGTAAGAATTATGGTGAGGATTACATACATTTAGTTGATGAACCACTCCCATAGACTGCTTGGAATTACAATGCTGTGCTTTTAATAGGCATAAGCGAAATGATTCTAACGCAGTGAAATTGTTTATAGTTTCAGGAAAAATTTGATTCTGAACGAAGCCGAAGTTCATGGCGATTCGTAGTAACAAATCGTCTTTTTTTCTAAAATGGCCACGAGATGGTGCAAAGAACTATGGGAGGAGGAAATGAACACCCTCAATGACATGTGAAGACATGCAGCTAATCAGCAGCCAGACAGTTCCTGTGATGTCACAGCCCTATAAATAGGACAGCCATCTTAAATTCTGCCACTTGTCACTGTGTCTCGTATGTGGAAGCATATGTCTAGATTGCATTCTGTGCAAAATACTTCCGATTTTTGAGCTACTGGGGTGAAAGACCATCATAGCTGTGTGTCATTTATACACCTTTTCCTGAACCAGTGTTTTTTATTTTGGGATACTGCAATCTGTGGCGAAGAGTTAATTTATTCACTTTTTTTGGGGAATTCTGTGTCAAATCCAGTGTGTGTGTATTTCTGCCCTACACGCCTGAAATTCATAAAGTGTGATATCCCCACAGACTGAAATCTGTGGCCAAGAGTTAATTTATCCACTTTTTGTGGTGAACTCTGTGTGAAATTCAATGTGTGTATTTGTCATATACAGACATCTTCATTAAACAGAGTTTGTTGTATTGTAAATTTTTGATCAAATGGTAGGTCCGACAGAAAGGTGCCAGGCCCTTCACATGGGAGTGGCAGTGGCACAAATGTTCCTGGCACAGGTCACAGCACAGTAAGGGGACGTCACAGCAGGGGTGACTCGGCAAGGCCAGAGCTACTGGTGTCATCTAGCGGCCGTGTGTTGACTACCAAGCTAATGCTTCTCGAATGGTTGAGAAGGTCATTCACTTCCTCCCAGATGACATCTGACAACCCCAGCCAAGAGTCGGTGGGTTCGTCAGATACAACTCTTAGTTGGCATGGCCCGGAAGCAGGTCAGGGGCCCTCACCTGTCCTCAACCCCCCTCTGTCCTGTTCGGTTCCCTCAGCCAGAAAACTGCTATGTGCTGTGGCCTCTGAGCCACTATACAGCGAGGACAAACTATTTGAGGACAGTGAGCAGCTACTGGGCAGCAAAGAGGTGGGGCAGACATCCGCTACTTCTTGCAGGAGCCTGCAAGTAGTGATGTGGAGAATGGCATGGGAGGTTATGTTGTGAGTGGTCAGGCTCTGTACACCGAGACCGTTGAGAAGGAGAGCACTGACGGGGAAACTCTAATTGATGACGATGTAGCTGATCGCATTTGGGAGCCAGGTGAAGCAAGGGATTCATCATCATCGTCGGGAGAACAGGGCGTCAGGCAGCGGCACAGCAGGCAAGTTGGTAGTGTCACCGGAAGTCAGCAGGGTGGCAGCAGTGCGAGGTCAGGAATCAAACGGCCACGGGTAGACCACCCGCTTCACAGGTCCCTTCCAGCCCAAAAAGTAGTGGCGGAGGGGCTCACTGAGACAGTGGCAGTAGCAGTCAGTCAGTGTGGAGCGGTGTGGCAGTTTTTTGTATGTGTATATGAAGAATCTGTGGACTTAATATTGGAACCACGGCCCTGCATCAACATATACAGCGTCACCATCCAGTGGCCTGGGAGAAATGTGTCTCATATGTGGTGGTCCATCCTGCCGCAGCATCAGCAGTGGCACCCAGTACATCCTCTGCACCGTTCAGAGAACTGATGACTTGTACCGAGCTGAAGTGGAGAGTCTCAAGCTGTCATTTCTTTTTGTACACAAATATGTAGAACAGAAGGTGGGCCAGTCCTTGAGCCTATCGTTTTTTTCCAAGGTGCACGGCAGTGCGGACGTGTGGAGCTGTAACTACGGTCAGGGCCAGTGCATGTCCTTTACGGCCCCCTAGGTGAATGTGCTTCCTGCCCAGCCACACCAGCAACTTGGACAGGAGACGCCGCTTTCTCCTCCATGTTGTCAAACTGCTCTCCTGCGCCAATATCCACCTCCTCCTCCACCACCACCTCAGTCTCCACAAGTCTAAGTGCTGCTCCATCATACCACATGTGCAGAGCACAGCGGTGTCACGCAGTTCTACACCTGGTTTGCCTGGGTGAACAAAGACACACAGTGGAGGAACTGCTCCGCGTCATGGAAGACGAAATCGTTTTATAGCTTTCTCCACGACAACTGAAAATTGGAACCATGGTGACAGACAATGGAAGGAACATGGTTTCCGTGCTGCGCTGAGGAGGAATGACCCATGTGCCCTGCATGGCACACATGGTTCAATCTGGTTGTCAAATGGTTCCTCAAGTCTTCCACCCACCTGCAAGACGTTCTAAAAATATCCAGGCAATTTTGCATGCATTTCAGCCATTCCTTCACCGCCATGCACACCCTTCTTGAGCTGCAGTGGCAGAATGGCCTCCCTCAACATTGGCTTAGATGCGACGTTTCCACCCGTTGGAATTCCAGCCTCCATATGTTGGACTGACTCTTTGAACAGAGAAAGGCCATTAATGATTTTATGATGATCCAAGTGGACAGCAGTACTCCCCTGTGTAATTTTGATGTCAGCTAATGGCAGCTCATGCGTGACACCTACCATTTCCTCAGGCCCTTTGAGAAGGCCATGTTATTTGTCAGTCGTTAGGACTACAGGATGAACAACGTCATTCCACTGCTTCATGTCCTGGAACAGATGCTGCAAAATCTGTCTGGTCAGGGGACTGGAGACGTGGCGACTACATCTCACGGCCATGAGTCCAGTGGGGGCTTAACTGGAGGAGAAGGAGGACATTGGAGCACAAGCAATGTCTGCCAAAATAAGTGGTTTTTATACCCAGGTGACAGGAGAGGATGAGCTGGAGTATCCGGAGGTGGTAGAGGGAGATGAGGAGGACGAGGCAGATGACCCAGACACACTGTGGCAGTATACAGTAGATATGTAGGCAGAGAGTCCCTCAGAGTCACTTGCACAGATGTCTACATGCATACTGATTTGCCTGGGTAGTGAGAGCCAAATAATCACCATCCGGCAGAGGGATGACTTCTGGCTCTCCACTCTCTTGGACCATCGCTACCTGTCCAAAATGGGAGCCTTTTTTTCACCTGCCGCGAGGGAGGACAAACTCAAGTACTATAGAGAAATCCAATGTAGTCAGTTGGCCGCTGCCTATCTGCGCCAATGTCTGCGCCATTGTCCACCGGGGGGTTCCTCATCTCTCACATACCACTGCCATGGTTGCTGTGGGGGGTGGGAGGGTAGGAGCTGTACCAGATCCATCAGCAGCAATCTGAGTCTGGAGTCGATGATGAGCAGCTTTCTTCACCCGCCTAAGTGAGGAAGGTACTCACCAATAGCAGCACCAGCACCTGGAGCAGACCCGGAACCTGCAGGTGGTGGCCTACTTGGACAGCACTCTGCCACCCCATATAGAAGATCTGCTGGACTACTAGGCAGCCAAACTGGATTTGTGGCCGCAACTTGCTGAGTTCGCACGGGAGAAGCTGTCTTGCCCGGCCAGTAGTGTGGCATCAGAGCGGGTGTTCAGTGTGGCCGGGGCCATAGTTACCCCAAGTAGAACTCGCTTGTCCACCCGAAATGTGGAGAGACTCAACTTTGTCAAGATGAATCAGGTGTGGATCAGTCATTATTACCATACACCAATGCCTGATGCATCAGATTAGATCAGCCATGCCACCTCACCCAAACTTTGACAAATGAGTCTGGATTCTTCTGGCTACCTGCCTCAGCTACTATTCTGATGCTACCACCACCCATGCCACACATCTGCTGCCAGCTGCTCCTTTTACCACCCACCATCTTTAGCAGGGACTGTTATTGCCACCCACCTCCTCACCCATCACTGGGCTATTATGTAGCCTTCTGATGCTGCTGCCACCTCACCACTCAGGTCTCCTCATGCTGCTACTACTGTCACCTCCACAATCTGTCATTGTGCCACTCTATGGCCTACTCATGTTGTTCCCACCTCCATACTGTGTCATTGTGCCACTCTGTGGCCTAAACATGTTGCCGCCACCTCCACAATCTGTCATTTTGCCACTCTGTGGCCTACTCTTGTTGCCGTCACCTCCACAATCTGTCATTGTGCCACGCTGTGGACTACTCATGTTGTTGCCATCTCCACACTGTCATTATGCCACTATGTGGCCTACTCATGTTGCTGCCACCTCCACAATATGTCATTGTGCCACGCTGTGGCCTACTCATGTTGTTGCCAACACCACATTGTGTCATTATGCCCCTCTGTGGCCTACTCATGCTGCTGCCAACTAACCACTCTCTCATTCCACCGCCCTATGGTTTCCTAATGTTGTTTCCACCCTCCACCACTCTATGACATTACCACTAGGTTTGGTTATCCTCTTCTTTTCATCTGTCAGAAGGAATGAAAAGAACAAACACAACCGATTGTGTTTTTAGAGAAGCCATAGGGCCAGTATGACATGGTCCTTTGTTTGCATCAGGATTGTCTGCTGATTAGGTAGCCAAAAGCAGGAGTGGATGCAGAACACAGAAGACATGCAAATATTCCATTTACTTGTCATCTCTGTTTTGGATCAACTCATGTTTGTATTTGGCTTTAGCAATACTGATGGATTCTTGACCAATTGAAAGCGGGCACTGACGAATCAAAGGAAGGGCAAAATTATTAATGACTTCAATGCAAAATTACTGCTGACACCCTCTCCACTCTTTTTTTTTTTTTTTGGGGGGGGGTGGGGGTTATACATGTATCAGTGTTTAACAGAACAGTTTCATTCATAATCTGTGGAATCATCTGATGATGTTGTAAAAGTAGTGCGCTCTTTGATGTTGTAGTAGGATCTTGGCCCTCAGCTCATTTCTTTCCAGCTGGCGCTGACATTACCTTGTCAGGCTGCGTTCCCACTTCAGTTATTTGTTCAGTTTTGCTCCCATAACTGCCCAGGTAAGTGAAGTGTGAAGCAATTCTAAGAGCGGCGGCTGTCATGTGCGTGTTATACTAAAACACAGCATTGTTTCAATACCAAACCATGCTTCTTATGCATATTTGAGCATGGCACAATGTTCTTAGCACCCTAAAGGTTCTCTGCAGCCAGGAAATAGCTGTTTTTTTAATGCTATTCACAGCAAATAAATTTGGGGGAAAATTTGGCGCATCTCGCGAATTTAATTTTTGAGAAATTCGCTTAGCTCTAATAACCATACATACATTTACTCAAATACCCAGGCAAGCTAAAGTTGAACATCGGCTAAGTTACCTTCTGGCAAATGGATTTCAGCAATATTCACATCATTAGTGTAAGCACAATGTCCGTAAACTACAGAAAGAAAGTGCAAATGGCCATTCTGAGCAGGCTTCCCCTACTAATGAAAAAGTCCAAATCGGTAGGCTTAAGAGGTGTAGACACCACTAGAACCCAGCTTATTGGGACACATAGTAAGAGGGCCAGTAGATGGTGGCTGCTTGTAAAGTACACAGTGGGCCAAGCAAACTTCCAAGCTGCTCCCCTCTATGAGTGACAGGATTGAGCCATAGTCGTGTGATGGGCCTATTGCTGTGCACAGAAGTAGTAAAATACGCCACTGCCACAACGTACTGGAAACATCCTCTTAATCAGGTACCAATTGTAAAGGCCAGTAGCAGAGAAGTGTATGTGACTAAGGGGTAACATGTTTGTACATTCTTGCACCATTAAATTTTTTGCGGTTGGTGCTACAACCAAAAAGGAATCCCATTTCAGCTGGCCACTGGACAGGAGGAATTACAAGATCAGCTTGGATTGGTTAACATGGGCCACCAAACATAAGATCTAGGACTTTGGAAGACATGTCCACTGTGATTGGGAGCTGGGGTACACACTAGGGCAACTGACCATTGATTCGACATTGCATTTTCACTGGTGCCAAAAGATTAACCCTAATCATATAAATGGTTTATACACTATCAAAAAAGGTCTTTAAAAATGTGCATCCCAAAATAGCAAATAAGTGTGTAGGGCAACTTGCAAGAAATTTGCCAGAAACATGCCAAAAATTGAAGACACAGAACATGCAAGACATTGTGACATGATATTTGTGTCCCCTAAGAGGGACCCAAGCCTGCGAACATCATTACACAAATATAACCATGATAACTTAAAACTACTTGGAACACATAAAGGACCATTGCAGGTTTGTGTAAAACACAACACTACACTGGTGAAAAGGACAAATATTATGTTTCCATAATTCATAGCCCATTTCAAAGCAGCCTTCAGTTCTACCAAACACACCACAAGATCTTTGGTAAACATATGTATGTGCATATTTGCAGTGGGCTAGTACCGAATTACAGGTTTGGGATGAACATGGTGCCAATGTATCTAAGGCAAAACTTTTTGTGGATTTTAGAGCAGAGCCAAAACACCATTTCAAGCATGGCCGAAGCAAGATACTTTGATGGTAGGTAAAACATGCCCCTAACCTCAAATATGCCATTTAGTCCTTGGAAGCCAATTAAAATTGAGATCACGAAACATTTCTCTGGAGTTGAAAAGCGTGTGAAATCCCTCTGTCTACTCAGTCTGGGGGAGGGTTACATTACAGAACTTCACAATGCTGTCTAATTACCTGAACTGCTATATTAACAAGCAAAGGAGAAGTTCTATTTTTAGTCAAAATGAAGTTGTGTGTGCTGGGAGGAATACTCACAATTGTTTGGGTGCAATCTTGAATGGTTGTTTGGGAGGGAGGGTTGGAAGTACACCCATCAATTTTTGATGCTCTCTTCTGATGGCAAACATAAGATCAGGACAACATAACCAGGTATTTGCAGGAAAAGCACAATAATGTTGTTAAAGGGGTTGTCTCACTACATTGATTCATCTTACCTTAGTCCCGTTTTCTTGATTTCATTTTGAATTCAGAGGCGTGTTTACTGGCTTCTACTAGGCTGCAGTAGAAGCCAGGTCTGTAGCTACAGCAACCAGTGCTGGTGTAATGATCAGGAACTGGTTTGGAGTCTTAGGTTGCAACTACTAAGGTTACCTACTTGTAGAAGCGTGGTCAGCAGAGGCAGAAGTCGGTACACGTGCGGGCGGTTTGGGTACTTGAGGAGCAGGCAGGAATCGTAGTCAGGAAGGAAGCCAAAGGTCGGTGCACAATCCGGGCAGCGTCAGTTTAGGGAGCAGGCAGGAATCGTAGTCAGGAAGTAAGCCAAAAAGGTCAGTGCACAATAGAGTCAGAACACAATAGCAGAACAGCACAAACGGCTAGATTACCAGCAGAGCACAATAATCTCTCAAGGAGGAAGTGCAAGGCTGGGCTTAAATAGGAAGTGCAATTAGACATGGGTGGAGCAAACAGGGGATCAAGGACCAAAACTAAGGGAACGAGGTAAAGTTCAGCAGAGGAACTATCCAGAGGAGCAATTAGCTCATTGAGAAGAGCCGTTGTCTGGGAAGCGAGAGTCTGGGAGTTCAATTCCTGACAGTAGTCCCCTCCTTTCAGGATGGCCTCTGGACATCTCAGGGGCTGGTTTTTCTGGATGTCTCTGATGAAAGGCCTTTGTAAGCCTAGGGGCGTGAACATTATTTTCTGGTTCCCATGAATTTTCTTCTGGTTCATAACCCTTCCATTGTACAAGATATTGCAATTGTCCTCTGAAAATTCTAGAGTCCAAAATTTTTTCAACAATATATTCTTCTTGCCCTTGGACTTTTACTGGTGCAGGAGGGGGCTGAATTCTTCCGGGAAAGGGGTTTTCGTTAAATGGCTTGAGCAATGACACATGGAATACCGGGTGGATTTTTAGCTGGTTAGGAAGTTTTAAACGGAAGGCAACTTCATTAATTTGTGCCAAAATCTGGAACGGACCTATAAATTTCTGACCCAACTTTGGAGATGGAACATGTGTTTTTAGATTTTTAGTAGATAGCCAAACCTTATCACCAACTTTAAAGTTGGGTGAAACTTTGGGGTGTTTTTCCGCTGATTTTTTATATCTTTCCTGAGCTTCTTGTAGCATCTCTATTAGTTTTTCCTGTGTTTCTTTCAGTTGAGTTAGTCTGTGGGTAACGGCAGGAATAGGCATACTTAATGGTATATTAGGAATAAATATTGGGTGTACACCATAATTAGCATAAAATGGGCTTTGTGATGTTGAATTATGTTTGGAGTTGTTGTAGGCAAATTCTGCTGTTGGTAAATAGTCCACCCAGTCATCTTGAAGGTAGGAAATAAAACAGCGGAGGTACTGCTCCAGAGTTTGGTTAGTCCTTTCCATCTGGCCATTGGACTGGGGATGAAAGGCAGTAGAGAGATTAACAGTGACTCCTAAGGCTGTACAGAAGTTTTTCCAAAATTGAACACCTCTGTCTGAAACTACATTGTCAGGAATTCCATGCAGCCTAAATATTTCCTTGACCATTAATTCTGCTGTTTGTTCAGCAGTAGGAATTCCTCTGGTTGGTACAAAATGGGCCATTTTTGTAAAACGATCCACAACAACAAGGATGGTAGTCATTTCCTTAGATGGGGGAAGATCCACAATAAAATCCATAGAAATTGATCCCCAGGGTCTGGATGGAACTGGAAGTGGTTGAAGAAGACTTAGAGGAAAGGATCATGGTACCTTGTTTCGTGCACATGTTAAGCAAGAGGAAACATATTTTTTAACATCTTTCTTACAATTAGGTCACCAAAATGAACGAAGCAGTAGTTCGTAAGTTTTCATGACTCCAGGATTACCTGCGAGTTTAGAGTCATGGACTACTTTTAGGACTTCAAGTCGAACGGATTCAGGTACATATAATCTGTGTTCCTGGCTCTAAAACCCTTCTTTATAAAGAGAGAGATTCACATCTTTAGAAAGACGGTTAAGAAAAGAGTCATTCTGGTATCCATCTCGGAGTCTTGCTGAAAGGTCTTTCGAGTGAAGTATTCCTACAAATTTTTTGGAAGACAAAATAGTTGACTCCGTTTTAGACCTTTCCTGTGGTTCAGCCAGAATCCTGGACAAAGCATCAGCCTTGCCATTTCTTGAACCTGGTCGATAAGAAATAATGAAATTGAATCTAGAGAAAAATAAGGCTCACCGTGCTTGTCTTGCCGATAATCTCTTAGCTGTACGGATGAACTCTAGATTTTTGTGGTCCGTAAGTACAGTTATGGGATGATTGGCTCCTTCCAAAAGATGTCTCCATTCAGAAAAGGCAACTTTAATGGCTAACAGTTCTTTATTTCCAATGTCATAGTTTCTTTCTGCAGATGACATGATATGTGAAAGAAATGCACATGGATGAAGTTGCATTTTTTCTCCGACTCGTTGAGACAGGACAGCTCCCACAGCAGAGTCTGAGGCATCAACTTCAACAATGAAAGGTAATTCAGGATTTGGATGGACCAGTATAGGTGCAGAAGTAAAATAAGTCTTTAATTTGTCAAAAGCTATTTGTGCCTCTGGAGACCATGAAAATGCCTTGGTTTTCTTTGTAAGGGTTGTAATTGGCAAAATGATCTTGGAGAAGTCTTTTATGAATCTCCTGTAGAAATTAGCAAACCCTATAAATCGTTGAATATCCTTCAAATTTCTTGGAGTGGGCCATTCCACCACAGCTTTGATTTTACTAGGGTCCATACTTAGTCCTTCTGGGGAGATGATATATCCAAGAAATTGAATTTTGGTTTGTTCAAATTCACATTTTTCCAGTTTTATATAAAGATTATTATTCTGTAGTCGTTCCAGGACTAATTGAACATGTCTGCGATGTTCCTCCAAGGTGTCTGAAAATATAAGAATGTCATCAAGGTACACAACCACAAATTGGTCTAAGAAGTCTCGAAACACATCATGAATGAAATGCTGGAAGGTTGCAGGGGCATTACAAAGGCCGAATGACATAACTAGGTATTCAAAATGTCCATATCTGGTTCTAAAGGCGGTCTTCCACTCATCTCCTGGGCGAATGCGTATGAGATTGTAAGCCCCTCTCAAATCAAGTTTGGTAAATATCTTGGCAGAGCGGAGTCTTTCCAGCAACTCAGAAATTAAGGGAAGAGGATATCGATTTTTAATAGTAATTTTATTTAGTTCTCTGTAGTCGATACATGGTCGCAGGGTTGAGTCTTTCTTTTCAACAAAGAACAGAGGTGCCCCAGCTGGGGATGAGGAAGGTCGAATGAAGCCTTTCTTTAAATTTTCATCTAAATATTCCCTGATTACTAGTGATGAGCGATTACGTTGACTATCGTCATCGGGTCGATAGTCGATATCGGCAAATATCAAGATGATTTCCGATAGTCGATAATAGATTATCGCCGATGACCATTAAAGTATATGGGAGAGCAACAACACCTTCATTCTTACACCCAAACAGGGCTGGAGAAGCTGGAATTAACATCCACAACAGTCAAATGGATACATGCTACATCTTAGGCAACACACTTAGGTTATAAAAGCCACAGAAAAAAGTCACAGACCATTCACTATCCCTGTCTTGTACCATAGCATGACCCTTAAACCTGCATCACCCACAAATTAAAAAGTGCCAGAAGGCAGTATGATTTGAACCATCATTTTACTTGAACTGGACATTGAATATCCCTGTCCTGGAACACAGCATGAGCCCCAAACCTGCATGACCCCCAGATTTAAAAAATGCTGGAAAAAGGAGTCTTTCAACCACCATTTTAGTTGAACTGGACATTGACTATATCTGTCCTGTACCGCAGAATGACCATTAAACCTGTCTGACCCACAGATTAATAAGTGCTGGAAAAAGGAGTCTTTCAACCACCATTTTAGTTGAACTGGACATTGACTAGACCTGTCCTGTACCGCAGTATGACCATTAAACCTGTCTGACCAACAGATTAAAAAGTGCCGGAAAAAGGAGTCTTTGAACCACCATTTTAGTTGAACTGGACATTGACTAGACCTGTCCTGTACCGCAGTATGACCATTAAACCTGTCTGACCCACAGATTAAAAAGTGCCGGAAAAAAGAAGTCTTTGAACCACCATTTTAGTTGAACTGGACATTGACTATACCTGTCCTGGGCCACAGCATGAGCCCCAAACCTGCATGACCCCCAAATTTAAAAAGTGCCGCAAAAAGGAGTCTTTCAACCACCATTTTAGTTGAACTGGACATTGACTATACCTGTCCTGGGCCACAGCATGAGCCCCAAACCTGCATGACCCCCAGATTTAAAAAGTGCAGCTAAAAGGGATCTTTGAACCACCATTTTAGTTGAACTGGACATTGACTAGATCTGTCCTGGGTCACAGCATGAGCCTCAAACCTGTTTGATCCACAGATCACAAAGTGGCACTATGCTATTTTTTACAGTGTCTGTCATTTAGAATATTTTTGGTAACTTACATGTGTTTAAAGAATTTATTTAGGGAAGTTTTATTTATAGTTTTACATTATTATCATTTTGCTTTTTTTTCAAGTGTGATAACATACAACATACACCCCTCCCTGCAGTTTTTTATGGTATTTTTTACACGTATAGATGTGTTAATTCGTCCGCACACCCCATAAGTAATACAAATGTCCTAATCATCCCAAAAACACTTCTTAGTTGAGAAGACATTTGCCCTCCTGGCTTCTGAGACTGATTCAGCCAATCAATTCAATGGTTTCATTTTTCCTCCAAATCCTTCTTCATTGATTAGGGACAGACTCCCCTGGAGATCAAATGATGCGACCCCATAGTGACTCAAGCCCCAGAAAATGTTAAACCTCAAATTGTGCAATTTTTGTACAGCCCTGGACCCCTTTTTGACACTACTTAACCTCACAGAAATCACCTTTTTCAAAATCTGATTTTTTAGAGAAATTTGAAGCTCTCCTGATTGCCCCCAACGGTGAGAGCCAGTGCTGCCGCCAGCCATCTGTTAACACGGAGGTCCAGCTGCCAGACTTACAGTGGATGTGGTGAGAGACCAGGCTAGCGTCTGTCATCTATTAACACGCAGGTTCAACAGCCAGGGCAGGAGTTACAGTGGGTGCGGTGAGAGCCCAGGCTGGCGTCCATCATGTATTAACACGGTAAAAATGCCCTTATGACGCAGCAACGAAAACAGTCGTTCTGAAGCAGAGGGCGGAAGCGGAAGTGTGAGGTAAGACCTCCAACCTTCCTCAGTACACAGTCAAGACCTGGGTAGCGCTTGCCCCTCCGTATGAGTGCAGACCAATTGAGCTTCACTTGGAAATACTGGTGGTTAACGCTCCTGTTCCACCCAGGTGTCCTTTTTCTTGGCATTCTTTTTCTCATTTTACTCAACGTGCTGGAGGAAATTGTCTCTGTACTTTGTTCTCTGTCCGTGCTCCATACTCCATGTCCTCTGAATAACCTACATCTGGTCAAGTTTTCCTGTACCTCCCTTGTACAATTCAGAGGAATTTTTTTACCAGCTATTTTGTACATGCAAGTTTTATAGTAGTTTAATTCTAGAAAACACATTTTTAAAATAGGATGGAATCCCAACATGTCTTTATTTCTCTTTTTTTAATTGTATTAAATAGGTTGTCTCAATACAGGGATTGCTAGCTATGTTAAAGATCTTGCAAAAACAAGTCATTTTGCAATATGTGTCCATTAACAGTGTCCTACCTATTCCTGTTTCTGACAGCACCATCCCCCTTGAGCCACTCTTGACAATTGTAAGAACAAATGCCCCGTTTAAAAAAACATTTTTTAAAATAGGACCTGAAATAGCTGGTCACAGCAAAATGCCCCCAAAAATTCAAACAGACTTTTGGGCCCACTTGGAAAATTGTGAAGAACAAATGTTGTTAGAAACAAATTTTTTTAGAATAGACCTGAAATATAGCTCATGTCACAGCAAAATGCCCCCAAAAATTCAAAGCATGCCCCTTGACCACTTTGGAAATTGTGAAGAACAAATGTCTGTTAGAAAAACATTTTTTAAAATAGGACCTGTAGTATACTCATGTCACAGCAAAATGCCCCCAAAAATTTAAAAACATGCCCATGAGCCACTTTTGACAATTGTGAAGAACAAATGTCTATAAAAAAACTTTTTTTTAGAATGGGACCTTATTTGGGCGCATTTCAAAAAAATTTTGCCCCAAAAAATTAAACCATGACCCTTGACCACTTTGGTAAATTTGTGACAAACAAAGCCCTGTTAGAAACAACTTTTTTTTATAATAGGCCCTGTAGTTTTTCTGCATTTAAAAGCGCATGCCCCAAAAAAATTTATAAAAAGCTTCTCAGCCACTTTTAAAAAAATTGTAAGGGAGAAATGCCACTTAGAACCACTTTTCTTTTCCCAAAGGGACCATGATTATTGCTGTTTTCCACAGCTACATGACCCCAAAAAATTATAAATATACTTCTCAGCCACGTTAAAAATTGTGAGGGAGAAATGCCACTTAGAAGCCCATTTCTTTTCCAAAAGGGACCATAATTATAGTAAAACTCACAGCAACTTGACCTAAAAACCCATTGACAAGCGAAAATTTCTTAAGATAAAGTGAGAAATGGAATACGGGGGTTGCATAAAACCTTGCTGTCTTTTACAGTCCCTCACAGAAAAAGAGAAAAAAGAGGGAAAAAAAAAAAAAATTGCATAAGAAATGATCTTTTTAAAAAAAAAATTTTTCAAGAGAACCATTTCTGTTTAAAAAGGGGAATGTGAAGTAACCCCAAACTAATCGGTACCTGGGAAAAAGGGGGCCACAAACATCATCAAGATCCATGCCTGATTCATCTTGATGAAAGTAAAAAAAACGATCCACATTATCTGTGGAAAGCCGTGCTTTGTCTTTAATGACCCCCTCCAGCTGTGCGAAGGTCCGCTCAATATACCTGGCGCTGGGCAGGACAACACCTCTATGGCTGACGAGCCACTCGGGCCATTCTCCATTTTGGATACCCAAAGTCTATTGGGTCCGAACACATGCAAAAACACGGTTGAGACGCAATAGTCGGCACCATGATTTTAAGCTAAATCTCTTGTGTTGGTGGTCCCCGCATTGCATGCGTTGGTGAGGTGGTAAACAAAGATTGCCAGAGGTCCCCCTTAGGTTTCCGCCCCCTTGCCTACTCTCCCGCTACGCCTACTTGGACTCTATTTGCTGTCACGTCGCTGAGTTGTTCCCAAACCGTGACATTTGGGAAACGTGAACAGACGCAACAGATTCTCCAGTTGTCAATCACAAGGTCCCTTTTCCTGCTTTTTAACTCTCTATTGGTGGGGGAAGGGAAAGCTGATTTTTGTTTTGTCCCCCGGGGATCCGGAGGGGCCAACCCAGTAACTGTTGTTCTTTTTTGAGGGCCTTAAGCAGGATCATTTTTGGGGGAAAGGGAGCATCCAAGCACTCATGTGGAGATGGAGCCTTATTTCCCAAGCCTCTGGGTCGAGGGCACTAAAACTGTCTTCCTCATTTTCCTCCTCCCCCTCTTTTTTCCCCGCCAACCTCTTTCCAAGGAGGACGTGGGAACTTTGGTGTTAGGAATACCTCCTCCTCCTCCGCTCCTCCGGCACAGCTTCAACACACCCGACTGCCTGAATGATGCACCCTGAGAGCTGATGCGCCACCTTGCACTAGCTCGACCCCGAACCACTCCCTATGAAGACCGATAAATTGTAAAACTGTGGGGCTTTTGGATTTGACGGAGAAAAGGGCTCCGTGTCCGCTCTTGTCCGCTCCTCCTCCGTCCTGGCGGGACCTGTTTTGTTTCAGAGTGTCCAAACTGCCCAGAACAAAGATCACCACAATCCATGTGACAGGGAATTGTCCGCACTGCCATTTTGGTGGCTTCTTCAAAAAGGCAAGGAGGTCAGAGCTCTTTCACCGCCTCCACCTGGGGGGTTCAACACCCCCGAGGGCCGCACCGCGCTTCTCAGGCCATGTGTCACTTCGTACCCTTTCGAATGGCATTGCCTGCTCCCCAATCGCTGGAGCATGTGGAAGGTGGGGAAATTCCCCGCGTTTCCCTCCCAAAAATGAACGGTTGACGGGGAGGCCAGCTGAGCGCAACGCAGCCAGGCGGGACGAAGCAGGTTGGGAAGGGAGAAGTGCGAACTCAGACCTCGAGCCTTTTCAGCAGGGAACCAAACCCCGGGACTCTTTCGAAATTTCTGGACGACAAGGTTTATGACATTTGCCGGCAAGGGATTTTCCCCGCCTACCCATCTTAAGGGGGGCCACAGATTTCGCCCGTTATCCGCACACCACCTTGCCCGGGACAAGGGTTCTTGTCACCCACCCAACGCTCGGTTTTCGTTTCTTTAGAGCCCCACAGCTCCGACCTGTGTGTGGACGGTCCTCCCAAGGGGGAATTTAATTTCAACACGGGTTTGGGGTCTCGGCACGTGTGCCACCAAGGACCTTGGGGGGAAAAAGCCCTGCACCATCCCTGGGGGTTTTTAAAGACCCCGCCGACCTGAACCCCGTCACCCCAGAGACACCACCCAGCTCACCCATAGCGTCAAAGAATATCGGGCCTTGGCTGTGCTTACTATCCAGGGCGGGGGTGAATGGACTTTTTCCGGGCACAGATGCAACAAACGGCCTTTAAATTTTTTGTGACACTGGGTGCCCGGGGAGGGACGGGTTTTTTTTGGGAAAGAAATGCCTGCCAGCATCTGGATTGGGGGGGAGGGGAGGGCCAGACTGGCGGAACCCATCTGTGTCCACCAGACGGGAAAAGGGAACATTTCCAAGGCCAAAGCCTGGCAATGCCGACATTCAGGCTTTTGGGTTTGGGAGGGTTTGGGTAAAGTGTTTCTTCTTTCCCCCCCAAACCTAAGACAGAAGGGGGCTGCTAGACTGGGCGCTTACGGCGTGCAGTCGCAAACTGGCGGAAGGGGAAAGGGTAGGATGGGGCCTGGTGGTGCTGGTAAACCGGGCCCCGGTGGAGGCCCGAAGGGAGGGTGACCCCGACATGACTCGAGAACATGGGGCAGCTGAGGGAAAGCTTGGTGTGGGGAGGAGGAGGGGGCAGAAAGAGGGGTGACAATGGTTGGGGGCCCGGGGTCGCTCGGGGTTTTTTGGGCCAAGTGTTTTCCCCCATTTCAACTCATGCATTTGCTGCATGGACTAACATGTTGGTGGTGGTTAACCACTTAAGGTTCTTGCCTCTACTTAGCTTTTACGGGAAAAACGCTATGACATCGCTGGGTAAAACAGAGGGTTTGGTCAAAGAAGCCCACTTGAGAGGTTCCTGGGCCTTTTTTTGACGGCGATAACGAAGGGCGGGTTTTTCGCTGACCGGGGCTGGCGGAATTATATCACGGACTTCTGCGACCGCCCCTTTTCCCTTTTTTTGGGGGACCCCATATTGACACTACCCCCATCGTCTTCCTCCCGTCCACTGAAAGCACTCGCAACAAAATTCTGCGGAAAAGACCAGGGGGATCCGCAATGTTCCATCAATCATCATCAAAAACAGGGACTTGGGCTCCTGACTTTCGCATCCAGTAGCTGCGGGCTACAAGCAAGGGGGACGCAAGGCTTTTCCGACCGCCCCGGGGTTTTTGCCGATTGACCGGCTTCCTTTACCCCCTTGAGGCATCATAACTGGGCGTCAAGAACAAATTATCCCCTTGACTTTTAACTGCCTTCCCGACCCCAACCGCATTTTTTCATCAAAGAGGTCCCCAGAAATGGGTTTCCACAGTGGTGGTACACAAATTGACATTTGGGCGCTTAATGGGAAAGGATCTGATTTATCTGATGACACATTTGTGGCCGTGACTGCAGGGCAGGGAGTAAACTGCTAAATGCATTGCATTAACAACGAAGGAAAAGTTTTCGACATTTTTCGTTTCTTAATTTACAGGCCCTGACCCACGATGACAGGCCCACGGGCCCCGCAACTGACGATCCGCTGCATGCGTGTTGTCGCCACACGGAAGGACACCTTCCTCGTACCTTTTTACCTCCATGTGCTACCCCCCTCTTTGCTCGCTTACCACCTGCATTTTTGCTCCATGTTCAAATTAAAAATTTGAGAAGGAATGGAATAGTTTTTTAAAGTCTCTTAAAAAAGACGTAAACACACATTCTCAAAACCCCTAATCAAAACCAAATTGCGGATTCAAATTTAACTGCAAGGGTCTATCAACAAATCTGGACTGGGCAAACGTCCAAAAACACGTATCTTTATGTTTTGGTATAAAAAACGGGATTTTTTGCACCTTTCAATTCACCTGGTTTAATATAGAATTGCCTTTTTTTATGATTTACGTGGATGCGCGTCAATGAAAAATGCTTGGGGGTGCAAAAGAAAAAAAAACGTTTCTTTTTTGTTTGGGATTATACAAAGGTATTTTTTTGCACCTTTTAATTCAACTGTGGTGAATATAGAAAAATTTCTGTTTTTTTAAAATTTACGTGGATGCTGCGTCAAAGAAAAATGCTGGGTGTGCAAAATCAAAAAACCCCGTAACTGTTATGTTTTTTGTAGATACACGTTTTTTTTTCACCTTTAATTTACCTGTGGGAAAAAGATTGTTTTTAAATTTACTGGGTGCTGCGTCCCCTGAACAAGCGGGGGGCCAAAAATCAAAAAAACGTAACGTTATGTTTTCGTATGATACACTGTATTTTGGCAACAAACAACCTGTGCTACTAAAATTGCTGGATTTAATTTAACTGCAAGGGGGATATATCAAAATCACGGTTAATGGGGAAAAATTTAAAAAGAACACATATCTGAAAATTTTTGCTGATAATAAAAGTGGTGTTGCACCTAACAAAGAGAACGCAGTACAGAAATGATGTGTATCCAATATAATTCACTGCCCCAATATCCAGGGAAAATTTTAATAGCAAAATGTTAATAATAAAATATTCCCCTACAAATTTTACACAAAATCTTGGGGAACTTTATCCCGTTTCTTTATAATAACTTGTCTGTGTTTGCCCGGGCCCCCCCCCCCGCCCCCCCGCCTAATTTACAGCGGTAGATGCCCTTTAAAATTCTCTCCTAACTACATAAAATCTTCAAAACTCTAATATAAATAAATTTTGGGAAAGGGTCAAGCTAATAGCAAAATTTCTCTGTGCAGAAAAAGACTAATTTCCTGGGTTTTTTTGGCCCACAGGGAGACGCAGGTCCTATCCCATGAGACCGAAGACCTAGGCTAAACAGGAAACCTGTTTCTATGTAAAAAAAGAGGTCATGTATTTTTCCAGCCAATCGCAAACCCTCACATCCCATCATGACGTCGCACAACTCTCCCCCTGCCTATTCTTAATCTGATTTGCTGGCCGGCAAAAAATTTCGGAAGCCCGAAAAAGGCGCGATCTAATAGAGAGCACAGATTTAACCTTAATTATCGCATGACGGAAATTTCGATCACCATAAAAAACCTTGCCCATTTCAACTTTGTCGATAAAAATCGCTCAACACTACTGATCATGACTTGGAGACAGGGGCAGCTGAGGAACGTTTGGGGTGGTGGGGGAGGAGGAGGAGGCGGAGACAGAGGGTGTGACAGTGGTTGGAGGCCCGGCGTCGGTCTGGGCTTTTTTGGCCAAGTGTTCCCTCCATTTCAACTCATGCATTCGCTGCATGTGACTAGACATGTTGGTGGTGGTTAACCACTTAAGGTTCTTGCCTCTACTTATGCATTTACGGCAAAGACGACATATGACATTGCTGGGGGAATCAGAGGCTTGCTCAAAGAAGGCCCAGGCTTGAGAGGTCCTGGACCTTTTTGAAGGCGATAAGCGAGGAGCAGATTTTGCGCTGACCGTGGCTGGCGGAATCATATCAGCGGACTTCTGCGACCGCCCTCTCCCTTTTTGTGGCGGGACCCATATTGACACTACCCCATCGTCTTCCTCCTCGTCCACTGATGAAGCGCTCGCAAGCAAATTCTGGGGGACAGACCAGGATGGAGCCGCAATGTCGTCATCATCTATCATCATCAACACAGGTGATTGGTCGCCCTGACTTTCTGCACCCAGAAGCTGGGGCTACAAGCAAGGGGCACTGCAAGTCGTTGCGACCCCCCCGCGCGGGATTTTTCCGATTGACCGGCTTCCTTCACCTCCTCTGATGGCATCATTAACTGGGCGTCAGAGCAGACTAAATCATCCTCTTGATCTTTTAACATGCCTTCTGACCCCAACCGCATTTTGTCATCAAAGAGGTCTTCAGACGATGGATTATCCACAGTGGTGGGTACACGAGTTGACATCTGGGCTGCTTCATGTTGGATGGATGCTGATGACGACATTTGTGGCCGTGACTGGGAGGACGGGAGGTAGACTGCTAGATGCAGGTTGCATTAACCATGAAGGACAGATTGGCGACGATGTTCTTTACTGAGTTTTCACAGGGCCCTGACCCAGCGTGACAGGCCTGACGGTCCTGAAAACTGACGATCCGCTGGCATGCGTGTTGTCGCCAGCATGGAAGGAGCACCTTCTCTCGTACCTCTACCCCCATGTGCTACCCCCTCTTTGCTCGCTTACCACTGCATTTCGCTCCATGTTCAGAAATATAAAAATTTGAGAAGGTATGGAAAAGTTTTGGGAAAGTCTCTTATTTAAAAAACGGCAAATCACAGCTATTCTCAAATCCCTCTAATCAGAAAAAAAATTGCTGGATTCAAATTTAACTGCAAGGTGTCTATCAACAAATCTGGACTGGGCAAAAAGTGCAAAAACACGTATCTGTTATGTTTTGTATAATACACGGTATTTTTTGCACCTTTTCAATTCACCTGTGGTGACTACAGAATTGCTGTTTTAAGATTTACGTGGATGCTGCCCCAATGAACAAAGCTGGGTGCGCAAAAGTCAAAAAACACGTATCTGTTATGTTTTCGTATAATACACGTATTTTTTGCACCTTTTCAATTCACATGGGGTGGGCTATAGAATTGCTGTTTGAAGATTTACGTGGATGCTGCGTCAATGAACAAAGCTGGTTGTGCAAAAGTCAAAAAACACGTATCTGTTATGTTTTCGTATAATACACGGTATTTTTTGCCACCTTTTCAAAATTTACCTGTGGTGACTATAGAATTGCTGTTTTAAAAATTACGTGGATGCTGGGTCAATGAACAAAGCTGGGTGCGCAAAAGTCAAAAAACACGTATCTGTTATGTTTTCGGTATAATACCGGTATTTTTGCACCTTTCAATTCACCTGTGGTGACTATAGAATTGCTGTTTGAAGATTTTTCGTGGATGCTGCGTCAATGAACAAAGCTGGGTGCGCAAAGTCAAAAAACACGTATCTGTTATGTTTTCGTATAATACACAGTATTTTTTTCACCTTTCAATTCACCTGTGGTGACTATAGAATTGCTGTTTTAAGATTTATGTGGATGCTGCGTCAATGAACAAAGCTGGGTGCGAAAAGTCAAAAAACAGGTATTGTTATGTTTTCGTATAATACACAGTATTTTTTGCACCTTTCAATTCACCTGTGGTGACTATAGAATTGCTGTTTTAAGATTTACGTGGAAGCTGCGTCAATGAACAAAGCTGGGTGCGCAAATGTCAAAAAACACGTATCTGTTATGTTTTCGTATAATACACGGTATTTTTTGCACTTTTCAATACACCTGTGGTGACTAGAGAATCGCTATATTAAGATTTACGTGGATGCTGCGTCAATGAACAAAGCTGGGTGCGCAAAAGTCAAAAAACACGTATCTGTTATGTTTTCGTATAATACACAGTATTTTTTGCACCTTTCAATTCACCTGTGTTGACTATAAAATTGCTGTTTTAAGATTTACGTGGATGCTGGGGTCAATGAACAAAGCTGGGTGCGCAAAAGTCAAAAAAAACACGTATCTGTTAAAGTTTTCGTATAATACACGTATTTTTTGCACCTTTCAATTCACATGTGGTGACTATAAAATTGCTGTTTTAAAATTTTTCGTGGATGCTGCGTCAATGAACCAAAGCTGGGTGCGCAAAAGTCAAAAACACGTATCTGTTTTTGTTTTGTATATACACGGTATTTTTTGCAACAACACCTGGGGTGACTAAAAAATTGCTGGTTTGAATTTAAATGGAAGGTGGTAATAACAAAGGTGGTTTTGGGGAAAATTAAAAAACACCTATCTGAAATGTATACCGATAATAAAAGTGGAGTTTTGCACCTAACAAAGAGACCTGCAGTTACTAGAAATGATGTGTATCCAATATAAGTTCAGGCTGCCCAATATCCAGGGAATATTTCAATAGAAAACTGTTAATAATAAAGATATTGCAGTGCAATGTCTACACTAAGTCTTGGTGAACTATATCCCGTATTCTTTAAAGATAGAGCTTGTCTGTGTTCGCCCGCGGGCCCCCCTTCCGCTCCACCCCGTGACTTTACAGCGGTAGATGCTCCTTTAAAATTCTCTAGCTAACTACATAAAATCTTCAAATCTCTAATCTAACTAAATTGGAAGGATCACAGCTAATAGTAGAGGTTTCTCTGTGCAGAAATAGACTAATTTCGCTGAGCTGTTTGGCCACAGGCAGAGCGCACGTCCTATTCCTATGAGACGCTGAGAGACACTAAGGCTGAACAGGAAGGGCTGTTCTATGTTAAAACGAGGTCATGTGATTTTTCCAGCCAATCGCAACCATACACATCCCAGTCATGACGTCGCACACACATCTCACCCTGCTCTATTCTGTAATCTGATTTGCTGGCCGCCAAAATGACAGGAAGCGCCAAAAATGGCGCGATCTTAATAGATGATGCACAGATTTTAACCTTAATTATCGCATGATCTGAAAATTTCGATCACCATAAAAACCTTGCCGATTTCAACTTTGTCGATAAAAATCGCTCAACACTAGTTACAAACTATCAATCCTAAGGGATTAAATGAGCTGGTAGAGTTAATTTATTGAGGATTTGTTTACATTGCTAGGATTTTGTTTTATTGCTGGTCATTTAGGAGGTCTTTTACTCATTTTATTGTTTTAATGTCCTCCGTTTTTATTGTACTTTACATTCTCTTACTCATGTTTTTTATAGCTACATTAGCTGTATATATACCTACTGTCACGGACGCCCCTGCGACCACTGTCCCGGGTCGCAGGCGCGCCCGTGCTCCTGTACCGAGCGGAGCCCCGTCCCGCACTTCGGGTTCGCGGTCCGCTCGCCTCCCCGTCCCCGCCGGCATGCACTTACCCGGCCACGCTCCTGCTCAGGCTGCTTCCGTGTCCCGGCGCGTAGCTCCGCCCCTAGGGGCGCGCGCGCGCCGGCAATTTGAATTTAAAGGGGCAGTGCGCCGGTAATTGGTTCATTGCCGGGCACTGCTCCTATTTAGTCCGGTCACTTCCTGCCGGCCCTCGCCGGATCCTTGGTGTTCATACCCATGGTGAAAGTGTTCCTGAGTGTTCCAGCATTGCCTTCCTGTGTACCGACCCTCTGCTACATCTACCGTCTACGAACCTTGCCGCCTGCCCCGACCACCTGCTTGTCTACCATCCACGAACCAGAGCCGCCTGTCCTGACCTTCTGTCTGTCCTTGACTACGAGCCTGCCTGCCGTTCCTGTACCTCGCACCCTTGGCCGCCACCGCAGGCAAGCCCCGCCAGTGGTAGTGACCTGGTGGACACCCGCCGCAGCAAGACCATCCCGCTTTGCGGCGGGCTCTGGTGAAAACCGGGTCCCACTTAGATTCCACTCCCTGGTAGGGGCTTACGCCATCGCCTGTGGTGGTCCAGTGGATCCATCTCCAGAATCGTTACACCTACATTTTGGTGTTTGGCATATATTCAATAATTTTGGCATATATCTTATTTTTAGTAATCTTGGCACACATTTTATTTGTTACTATGGTTTTAATGTCACCTATTCTTATTGCACTATACATGCTTTTACTCTCATGTTTTTTATAGCTCCATTAGCTGTATATACACCTACATTTCGCTGTAATTGGTGTCCGGTATATATTTAACTTTTAATAATCTTGGCATATATTTTATTTTAGAATTCATACACTTTTATACGTATTTCAACTTACTTAATTTATTCGTCTGTATATACTGGAAATAGACACATGAGAACTTAATCGTTCCTAGCGATTCTGCTGCGCCTTTACCATTAACACTATCATATTTGTAGCTTATCTGTGTATATGTACATATATATGTATGTATGTGTATATATATGTATATGTTTTTTTCCATAGGAGCTGTCCTTTTCTTGGACAGTTCATATTTCCCCCGCTGGGCACACCAATCCTACCTTAGGCGTCTTTTTTCTACTGATGACTGTAAAACATATAGTGCACTGTTACACACAGGAAGGGACGAACATGACTAGCTCGCCATTTTATTGGCCACTTCATATTCCCTCTCTTTTTCCCTCCCTTTTTCTTCCAATCACCTCTCAGTCCATTCTTTCCTATGGAACGAGTTTTCCCTTCGCTGATTGGCTTAGGGATGTCCATAGACTTCTATTGCACAAAAGTAACTCTCCTCCTTATTGGCTAAGTCAAATTTCCCACACTTTTAGACCAATCACTATTTTTCTTTCATTTGAATTGTCCCGCCCATTATAGGATTGGTTGCTTCTCCTTTTTGTTGTATATGTAACTGTTTTAGTGATTTGTTCAGGATTTATCCAATCATTGCTAACTCTGCCTTTTAAATTAGTGTTGTTTCCGGTACTCTTGCTGTAGCACACTTTTATCTGAAGAAGCGCCTGATGGTGCGAAACGCGTTATAAGTGTGTGTTTTATATATGGAAAGGGTAACTCTCTTTTCATTTTTAATGGAATAAAAAACCTTTATTTAAAACCATATCCTCGCTAATCACGAGGGTTTTTTTTTCCTTCTGGAATTGAGCGCCTGGTCCATATTTTTCATCCTTATCCTGACTGAGGGAGTAGGTAGGACTGTTTCCAAACATCCGCAGTCTTTCCTTTCTACGTTCAGTAAGTCTCTGATCGATTCTAATGCACAGCTGAACAAAATCCTCAAAATTATCAGGGGCCTCAACTCTGGCAAGCTCATCTTTCATCAGTTCTGATAATCCTAAAAAAGGTCGATGCACAATAGAGTCAGAACACAATAGCAGAACAGCACAAATGGCTAGATTACCGGCAGAGCACAATAATCTCTCAAGGAGGAAGTGCAAGGCTGGGCTTAAATAGGAAGTGCAATTAGACATGGGTGGAGCAAACAGGGGATCAAGGACCAAAACTAAGGGAACAGGGAACTAGGTAAAGTTCAGCAAAGGAGCTGTCCAGAGGCAATTAGTGTGAGAAGAGCCTTTTGCCGGGGAAAGGGAGTCGGGGATTCAATTCCTGACAGCTGGAAGCCTATAGATTGAACAGGTCTGTAGCTATAGCAACCAGTGCTGGCAGCCTATCGGGAGAGAGAGAACAGGTCGGTAGCTATAGCGACCTGAGGAGCTTATGGAGCCCATATAACAGGGGATATCTAGTAAGGGGTAGGATTTGCAAATGGACAATATTACAAAGTGCCCTTTTTTTGCAAATTTTTTAACATAAAAAAAAAAAAAATCCTGTATAAAACAACTCTTTAAACCTTCCTGATGGACAGTCAAAATTTAATTTTTGGCTAAAAGTTTTTTTCCTCCATGCCTTCTAAAAGGCATAACTTTTTTTTTTTTTTCATCTACATAGACACAAGAAGGTTTTTATTTTGCGGGACAAGATGTGCTTTCTAATGGTGTTATTCATATTACCATAGAATATACTGGGAAACAGCAAAAACAGCAAAAAAATTGTGTGGAGCAAAATGTGAAAAAAACGTACTTGCGCCATGTGTGAAGGAGTTTTTTTTTTATGGAGTTTAATCTTCGGTAAAAATGAAAACGCATCCGGCAATACCAAACATGTAGGGTTTCCTTTATGTTTTGGTACCGTAAAAATCTCCATACATTTTCTCTTTTTGAAAAATTTTTGGGACCAATAACTTTTTGTACAAACACTACAGACGAATGGGGGCATTTTTTTGAGGGCTGAACTATTTTTTAATGTACCAGTTTGGAATGCTGCGGACTTTTTTTGATATTTTTTTCCAATTTTTATGGAACGTGAAATTACCAAAAAAACAGCATTTTGGCATTTGTAATATTTTTTCTTCTACAGTGTTCAGTGTGCGGAATAAATGATATTATATTTTTATAGATCGGACTTTTCCTGACGTGGCCAAATATGTGTAACTTTTTTATTATTTTATTTTTTTTATTTGTAAAATGGCAAAAAGGGGGTGATTTGAACTTTTAATACTTTTACATTTTTTTTACACTTTAAACCTTTTCTTTACTTTGACTGTGAGACCCCCTTAGGGCGTTTCACCACTAGGGCGCGCGATCGTTAATACAGCCTAATGCATTGCATAGACAATGCATTAGGGTGGACCAAGATGATGGTTTCTCCACTTCTTGCCTGGGGCCGGAAGTGGTGCGAACAAAAACATGGCAGCAATGGAGGCCTTCACAAAGCTTCCCGCTGCCATGTCCAGCTACCAGATCCCCCGATCGGAGTGAAGAACGGCATGCGGCACCGTTTTACATTCATTTAGACGCTGCGGCCATCTTTGCCACGGCGTCAAAGGGGGTTTAAAATAGCGAGGGGCAGCGCCACCCCCGGCGGAAAAACCCCTGGGTTTTGTTAAAACCCCTGGGGTTAACCCAAAGGTTGTTTTTCTAATTAACAACATTTTAAAAAAAAATTTTTTTAAATAAAATGGGTATTAATTGTGCATTCATTTAAAAGTGTTCATTACTAGTAAAAACCCCCTTTTAAAAGGCACACAGTGTTAATTTGCAGTATTGTGTTTAGCCCATTATTTCAGGGACCAGGTGTGGATTACATTACTCCACATTTGTACAACATTGTGTTCTACCATTCACCCCCAAACAGACGTAGTCTGAGCACCAGCCAGGCGCCAACAACACCGCCACAGCCACAGAGGGCATTTCATATGGTTTTTAGTACATTTGGTTGGGTGATGGGGAATCAAAATAAAAATTTCCCCAAAAAAGAAAATCAACCATAAGCTGGCGGATTTGTACGCGCGGTGATAATGTCACTACAAGAGTAATCATAAGTATTATTCCATGTTTGTTTTACAGAACCCAGAGGAAGAAATTGTGACCCTAATAGGATAACATCCCCCCCTCTGCCCAATGCCCCCCACCCCTTTAAGCGGGGAAACCAGTTTTCTGCAGGACATAAAATAAATAATAGAACCCCGCCCGGCCAACACATAGTGAACCGCCCCAAAGGGCCCCCAGCAGCGTTTGAAAGGTCCAGTTTCATTGAAATGTTAAATAAAGGGGTTATTTTCTATTTCCCGATTGTTGATGCTTCAATAGGTGTGTTTAAAGGAGATCTGCTCCCCATGTAATGTGTGAAAAACCCCAATTGTCGAAACAGAGCTGAAGATGACATATTTTGGCCCTGACAAGTGCACAACTGTTGGAGAAGAATCAAAGGGGATTGCCTTTCTTCATTGGGGCTACAGGACTCCCTAGCACTGAATGTAAACTGTGGAATATGTTGACAGTAAGCCATGCCCATCACTATTTCCAAAAATGGGGCAGATAGCTCTATAGGGTATTGTCCCCATGGATAGACCATCCACCAGACAGGAACATGCAGCAGTTACTATTTAGACTAGTGAGACATTTTTTCGCAAAGTTCCCCTAAATGTCAACATACAGTATATATAGGCCGAGCATACTGAAACCAAAGGAAGCCAAAACATACAACAGCCGCCTTACCAATAACACTAATGGATAAGGACACAAAGATCCCCCCAGAACAGAACTACTTATTATTAGTGATGAGGATTAATCGACTACGTCATGGGGGTCGATGTCGATATCGGCAATTTCAGATGATTTCGAAATTTATAATAGATTATCCCGATGACCTTTAAAGTCTATGGGAGAGGAAAACACCTTCATTCTTACACCAAAACGGGGCTAAAGAAGCGGGAAATTTAACATCACAACAGCAAATGGATATCAATATTTTTGGGCAACACCCCTTGGTTTAAAACCCACAGAAAAAAGTAACCCCCATTCACTATCCCTGTCTTGACCACACTGACCCTTAAAACCTAATTTGACCAAAAATTAAAAAGTGCCAGAAGGAGTTTATTTGAACCATTTTTTTATTTGAAGGACTTGAATATCCCTGTCCTGGAACGCAGCATGACCCCAAAAACCTGCATGACCCCAGTTAAAAAGTGCGGAAAAAGGAGTCTTTAAACCCCCATTTTGTTTCATGGATTAACTGTCCCGTCCTGTACCGCAGTAGACCATTAAATCTTTCTGACCCACAGATTAAAACTGCCGGGAAAAAAGGAGTTTTAACCACCATTTTAGTTGAACTGGACTTGATATACTGTTTGTACCACAGTATACCATTAAACCTTTTGCCCACAGAAAAAAAATTTAAAAGGATCTTTAAACCCCTTTTAGTTGAACTGGACATTACTATCCCCTGCCCTTTGGGAAAAACCACATCTGTTAAAGTCTTCCCTGTACCTCCCTGTACAATTCAGGAATATTTTTTTCGCTATTTTGTGCATGCCAGTTTTTTATAGTTAATTCTAGAAAACACATTTTTTAAAATAGGATAAATCCCACCACATCTTTGTTTTCTTTTTTTAAATGTATTAAAAATGGGTTGCCCAAATACAGGGATTGCTAGCTCTGTTAAAAATTTCAAAAAAAAATCATTTGCAATGTGCCAAAACAGTACCAAGTATTCCTGTTTCTGAAGCACATTACCTTGAGCCCCCTTTGACAATTTTGAAAAAAAAATGTCTGTTAAAACCACATTTTTTAAAAAGGACTGTGTATATGCATTTCACAGCAAAATCCCCCAAAAAAATTCAAAACATGACCCTTGACCATTTTTTGACAATTGTGAAGAACAAATGTCTGTTAGAAAAAACTTTTTTTTTTAATAGGCCCGGGTATGTTCATTTCAAAGCAGCAGCCCCCAAAAATGATAAAATTACTTCTCAGCCCTTTTAAAAAAATTGTGGGGGAAAATGCCACTTAGAAGCCACATTTTGTTCCAAAAGCCATGATTATTGCGTATCCACAGCAATGACCCCAAAAAAAAAATAAAAAAGACTTTTCAGCCATGTTAAAAATTGTGAGGGAGAAAAGCCACTAGAAGCCACATTTCTGTTCCCAAAGGACCATATTATGCTGATCTCACAGCACCATGACCCAAAACCTTGAAATGGAAAAATTCTAAAGATGAAGTGAATAAAGGAAAACGGTTTTTTTCTGAAACCCTTTGGGGTCTTTTACAGTCTCCTCACAGCAAACCGCAAAAAACTTTGGAACTGAGAATAAAAATTTTCAGTAAGAAATATCTTTTAAAAAAAAATTTTCAAGAGGACCATTTCTTTTGGAAGAGGAATATGAATAGACCGGCAATAACGGTTAAAAAGGGAATTGGGGCCAAAATCATCAGGAACCCCTGCCTGATTCAACTTGATGAAAGCAAACGATCCCAAATTTTCTGTGGAAACTGATGCTTTTTCTGTAATGACTCCCCCGTGTGTGAAGGTCCGCTAGATATACGGGTGTGGGAGGGAAAACCCCCTTTTGGGTGGGAGCGAGCTCGGGGCCCTTCATATTTTAGTATCCAGAAGTCAATTTTGGGCCCAAACACATCCAAAAAACATGGTTTTGAACCAAAAATAGTGGCAATGATTTAAGCTGGTCTCTTTGGTTTTTTGTGTGCCCTGAGCGTATCACTCATAGTCCTCCTCTTCCTTTTAAAACGTCCATAGTTCTAAAAGTTGACATATTTTAGACAACAGATACAATTTTATTAAACAATCCCTACTATAAACATAAAACTATCTCTAAAACTTATCTAAATACTAATTTTTTTACATAATCTAAAAAGTTAATATCAAACGCTTTCGGCTCCAAAATTTTTAGAGAAAGCTTTTCCCTCGGCATTTTCCCCATTGAACCTGTCGGTGCCCAGGGATTCAAAAGGGGATCCAATACACTTCGCGTTGTAAAAGCGCTTTCGTAGTGGGTTTTGGTCACTGCCCCCCACCTTTTCTAACACACACCATCTAGTTCGCTAAAATTGTGTCTTCGTTCATAAAAATGTTTTGCACTGAAGTCTACCAATTTTTTTTTATCAGTTTCACTTTTTTTTTAGAATTCCACGATTTTTCCATTTTTGTTTGGGAAATTTATCTGAGAAGATGTTATTTATTCTTTACGTTATTTTTTGTTTTTGACCCAATATATTTATCCACACGGCATTTAACATGTTAAAATTTTGTGTACGATGTGAGTATCCCTAAGGGGATATCAAACCCCTTTGTTGGGTGTGTGTTTTATCCCTTTTATTATACTTGTACGTTTTTGGGATGTTTAAGCACGCAAAAGGGGCCTTTTTTCTGGGTTTTTCAAAGACCTTTTTGTTTCTGTATTCCAAACTGATGTATTTTAGAAAAATATAGTTTTTCCCTTTTCGGTCACAAAACGTGGGTATTCTCTAAATAGATGGCCTATGAGGGTCATTTGTAAAAAAGTGCCCTGTTTCAATATTGTTTTCTTAATCAGTGTAGCATGATTCATACCCTGAAAAAAATTAAATTTTCTTTCTTGTTTTTTTTTGTTAGATTTTTTAAAAATTTTTTTCTAGGGTACTTTCAACTTTATCCGCTATTCTCTCTATCTCCCCTTTTGGATATCCCCTCTCAAAAAATTTATCCATAGTTCCATTTTATGTTTTCTAAATCCGCTGGAAGAAAATGCGCCCCCGCTCTAAGAAACTGACCCTTTTGGTATTGCTTTAATCACTGAGGGGGCGTGTTGACTGTCTATGTAACAAAATTTTTGCGATAATTTCTTTTGGTAACCAAATTTGTCATTATTTTTTTTTTTTTTTCTGATTTCACAAAAGTCTAGGAAGATGACAGTCTTGATCTTTAGTTATGTGTTTGTAACAAAGGTGATAGCTTTTAAAATATGTCATGAATTCTTCTAATTCATCAGCTGTACTTTCCAGAGGACGAAAATTCCCCAATCTCAGCCAACATTTAAAAAGTGGGAGAAAAAAGTGGAAGATTTTTCGGACTCAAATTTTCTCCATGTAAATACACAAACTGGGGGGACCGGGGATCCCCTCGGTTCCTTTTTGTGGAAATTATATTTTGAGCCAAATCTAAAATAATTTTATTCAAAAGATATCATATCTGCTCTTTAACTGAAATTTATGATTTTTTGAATTGTGCATCAATGGCTATGAAGTCTTTTGAATGGAAAAATTATTGCATAAAATGCTGCTATAGGGAAATTTTGTTGCAAAGAAACTAAAGTGATACTCTCATGAAGTTTGCATAGCACATGTTAATGGCGTCGAGATGTTGAAGATAAATCACTTTTTATATAAAGCAAATAAATATAATAAATCTGATTGCATTGATTTATAACAACACCCCTTATAATGAAGGAATTGTTGAACAGGGGAAAAATTTTTTGGGGGTTTCAATCTAAAATATATTTGTAAAAAAGTCCGGGAAATTTTTTATTGAAGGAAAGGCAACATTGCCAAGGCCAAAAAACCGGCAATGCGAATTGGGTTTTGGCTTTGGGATGGGTTTTGGGGGAAAGTGTTTTTTTTTGCTCCCAAATCTGGAAGAAGAAGGGTGGGTTGCTAGATGGCCGCCCGAAAAGGGGGTGCAGTTTGTCAAAAATGGTGGAGGAGAATTGGGGAGGGGGGTCTCTGGTGGTGCTGGTGGTACTGGGTGGCGTGGAGGTGAAGCGGAGGTGATCCCCGATCATGACTTTAGGACATGGGTTTGGTGGTGGCGGAGGAGGAGGCGGAGACAGAGGGTGTGACAGTGGTTGGAATCGGTGTGGCCTTTTTTGGCCAAGTGTTCCCTCCATTTCAACTCATGCATTCGCTGCATGTGACTAGACATGTTGGTGGTGGTTAAACACTTAAGATTCTTGCCTCTACTGATACGTTTACGGCAAAGGCGGCATATGACATCGCTGGGTGAATCAGAGGCTTTACCAAAGTAAAAAAAAACACCTATTTCAAATGTATACAGATAATAAAAGGTGTTTTTTGCACCTATAAATACACCTGCGGTGACTGTTGTGGAAATCATAACTGTTATATAAGTTGATAATTAAGGCATCCATTTTAATTACTGTCAGCCATGTTGTAGCTAGCTATACTAAAACTAATTCACTAATTCAGTATTCTGACAGTCTGTAAAAGCTGACTTTTCAATATACAAACATGTTATTTAGTTAAGACCATCACGCTATTTACTTTAGAAGGCATACTATTTGTTTAACCACAGATTTGAGGGTCAGATTGACCCAAAATGTCCCAGATGCAAGTATTGTATCTAGTTGAAATGTTATTTCAAATTAATCATTATAACATGTCATGAGTCGTCAGCATAGTATAAAATATTTTAATGAACCTAATTAATAGTAACGCAAGCCACACCTTATGAATCCTTATTGGTCGGTTCATGATGACGCTGTATCATTGATTGGATTTTTATGTAACCGCCTGTTTTAATGGACACGCCTAAAGCCTTTAAAAGACACTGTAATTCAATAAATTTTTATTCTGATCAACCTTGATTTGAATCCAACGCGTTGTCATTCGATCGTGGAAGACTGAGGAGGCCTCATCATTTGGTGTTTCTGCCCAGTTTCCAAGATACCTAAGAGCCGATGGTGCAACAGGCGACTTGAAGCTGGCTTGAAGGAGAGAACCCGGATTCTGGCCAATTGGTGAGTTTTACTCCCTTTAAAAAATCAGGCTTCTCTCTCACAAGTCTTTTCTGGACCTGTTCCATAAGTCTGCAGGTACTCTTGTTGATAGTGCAATTAATTAATAATATAGTATATACCGCTTCACTCTTCCACGTATCGTAGTTATTAACCGGTTATAGGATTATAGTTTAGTGTGTCTTTATTGCTTAAGTTTGTAGAATTATAGTGTGAATAAGTTGCTCTGAGCTTAGAATAACAGTGTTCAGCTTGTGTAAACTTATGTATTGATTTTATTGATTTTTCTGTAAGCTAGTATTTACACAGTTGAATTGGCAGCCAAGTTGGTATTTTGCTGTGTCTCTTTTTTTTTGTTTAGGTACGCCTGCCATCTTGTGGTGAGAAACATTATTACTCTGGTTTAATAATAATAATTGATTTTATGCATTTTTTCTGGGCTGTATTAATTGGTACACTCATTTTAGGTTGCATATATATATTGTTTTTGATTCATGAATATTATTTAGCTGTAAGCATAACTGTTTATCAAAGCAAGCAATGTATAGAGATATAAGGATTAAGTTAATCAATACAGCAAATCTGTTTTTACTTTGATTTCATTGTATTCATTGTATTATTGAGACAAAAGGCATTACACAATTTCCATAAGTTGCCAAATTAAAGCAATAGTAAGAGAGGTCCACTGAGCACAGGGTGCTTGGTGAAGAGCATACAAATAACCCGTGGTTGGCCTGACGAGGCACATATTTTTTCTCTGGTAAAAAGAGGCTTAAAAGAGAGTGAAAAATGGGGAACACCTGTAGGAAATTGCAACAGGACCCCCAACAAAGAAAAAATCAATATGTTTTGTATGCTATTCAAAGCCCAATAACTCATATGTTGAAAACATATGGAGTTAATGTACACCATTATTGGAACAATTGGAAGTTGTGTATGCCTGAACTGCCTGATGAGGGGACTTGGGACTTAGAACTATTGTATGGTATAGCTTCTTGCTGTAAGGACAAGAAGGAAAGGGAAATGTTTTGTAACTGGATAAGTGAAGCCAGAGCACAACAACAAGCTTCAGAAAATTCCCTAGATAACACTGCTTCTACACCTTCAACACCTTCAGTCCCGTCAAACATCATTGTCTCCACAGCAAACACTGATAAACCACAAAAGCTAATGAGCATTACCGACGATAAAGATGACATCTTCACCTGTCTAGTACATAGCATACGCAGTCAGATCAGAAGAGATCTTACTGTAGCACTTTCAAAAGCTGAAGTAAGCAGCCCTGACACAAGTATCACTGACCCCATCTCATCAAAGATGGAAACTTCACTACAGACACCCAAAACATCAGATAGTGATCACATAGCCTCGGCCATATATCCATCTCTGCCTATAGCTTCATCACCAGTAACTCCAAATGCCCCACTTCTAGAATCTTCTAGAAGTGGTCAACACATAGAGGCCCTAGATTCACCAAAGGAGAAAAGCACTACATTAGGAGATAATTCCTCACTCATGGGCACATTCACCCCCCTGCCACAGAAAAACATACATCATAACTTACTGCTACATCCACCAGCATACGATATACATGTCTCCAGCCCTTTAATGGGAACAGGATACACTCAAATTGACACTTCAAACATCTTAGAAAGTGGGAGGACACGTAGTGGTACTCAAGGGGAAGGGAAAATAAAGTTGAATCCTCTGCAGACTATCACAGGCCCAAAGGGGGAGGAATGGACCATGAGAAAACCATATACCAGAAGTGATCTATTAGGCCTAGCAGGTGGGGGATTATAAGAAGAATCCAAAAGAGGCTTGGGAGTTAATACATAAAATGTTTGTAACTCATAACATGATAGGTCAGGATTAGAGATGGGTTAATCGATTCTAACGAAGTGGAATTCGTTTAGAATTTCAGGAAAACTTCGGTTCGGAACGAAGTCGAACTTTGGGGTTCTTCGGGTGAACGAAGTGTGCTTTTGATTGATAAAATGGCTGCGAGCACATGGCGCTACATGGGGCAAAGCACTCTGGGGGGAAGAAGGGATACCCGCATGAATGTGCAGAGGGAACCAATCAAGACCGGCGGGATTCTGTGACGTCACCGCACTATATAAGTCTGGGGCCGGGGGTCACACCCTTCCCTTAAAAGGGGGGGTCCCCGCGGCTGATAGCTCTTTCTGAAAAATTGATTTTTATAAGCGTTTTCTGTGGGGTGTCTCGCTTGTTTCAGGACTGTTCTCTTAATGTTCTATTTCAAATTTTTTGGGTTTTGGGATCTGAAACCCATGTGCGTCCACTCAGGGCATTACATTCAATATCCAAGTGGGATCTAAGCCAGTTCCTGTTGTATTCATTTAAAGAAAAAACGTTTTTTACAATAAAAAACCACTTCATTTTGGTGCTAAATTTTTTTGCGAAATTTTTACTCCAGGGGTTAATTAAGCGTTGTTTTGCGGGTGTGCTGACCCAAGAAACCGCTTTTTAAACCCAAAAAATATAAATTTTTCCCCTGTGCCTAATTCACAAGCAAAGGGTTTAATTAAAACTGTATCCTTTTGTGTGGGTAAAAAACACCAATTGAAAACAGCTACAAAGTACTATTTTTGGGCCCAAATTTTTTGGGCGCAATTTACATCCAGGGGTTAATTTTAAGCGTTGTTTTTGCTGGTGTCGCCCCCAAGAAACCGTCTTTTTCAACGCCAAAATTAAAAATTTTTTCCTTACCTAATTCACAAGCAAAGGTTAATTAAACTGTACCTTTTTTGTGGGGCTAAAAAACACCAATTGTAAAGCTCCCAAAGTTTCTAGTTTGTGGCTCTTTCTTTGGCGCAATTTACACCCAGGGGTTAATTAAGCGTTTTTTGCTGGTGTGCTGACCCCAAGAAACCGTTTTTTTTAAACCCAAAATTAAAAATTTTTTCCTGTCCCAAATTTTACAACAAAGGTTAATTACAACTGTATCTTTTTTGTGTGCGTAAAAACACGCATGTAACAGCACAAAGTACTAGTTTGTGGGCTCTTTCTTGGCGCAATTTACATCCGGGGTTAATTAAGCTTGTTTTGGGGGGTTGCCCCCCCCAAAAAAACCGTCTTTTTCAACGCCAAAATAATAAATTTTTCCGTAGCCAATTAAAAGCAAAGGTTAATTAAATGTTTTTGTTTTCTAGAAAACACCAATTTTGAAAACCCTAAAAAAGTAATTTTGGGAAATTTTTTGGCGCAATTTAAACCCAGGGGTTAAAAGCTTGTTTTCGGGGTTGGGGAAAAAAACCCGTTTTTTCAAAAATTTATAAAATTTTTCCTGTACCAATTTAAACAAAGGAAAATTACAAGTAACTCTTGGGTGGCGTGAAAACACGCAATTGAACACGTCCCCAAGTACTGTTTGTGCGGTTTAATTTTTTGGGGAAATTTTTTACCCCCGGGGTTTTGGTTGTTTTTGCTGGTTTCCCCCCAAGAAATTTTTTCAACCCAAATTATAAAACTTTTCCTGGCCAATAAAAGCGGTTAATTTTAAAACTGTACCTCTTGTTGTGTGGCGAGAAAAACACCAATTGAAAACATCAAAGCTACAGGGTGGGGCCAATTCGCGCTTTTCATCCAGGGGGTTAATTAAGCTTTGTTTTGTGGGTGTCGACAAAAAAAACCGCCAACGCCAAAATATATACAAATTTTTCCGTAGCAATTCATGTCGAAGGGTTAAAAACCTGTTTGTGCCTTTTAGTAAACACAATTTTTTTAAACGAAAAACATACAAGAATTTTTTGGCCATACAGGGGCCAGCAGGGGCGGCGGCAGTATCACCAGTCGGAGCGTTTGGGTAAAATCCCATATCGGCGGTGTGGCAGTTCTTTGCTAAGACCCGAGGAGCCGAATAGGGGATTTGTAAATCTGTGGGCAGAAAGTGAACATGGCCCGGGAGTAACTTTTGCACCACGGCCCCGCGTCAACACAGCAGCGTCACCCTCCGGGGGGCCTGGGGGAATGCCAATGTCCCCCTCCTCCTCCCCACCACCACCACCTCCATCCTCCCAAGTAGCTCACATACCCCAGTGTAGGGCACAGCGGGGTCAAGCATTCACACCTGCTTGCCTCGGGAACGAAGTCACACAGGGGGGGAACTGTCCCCTCATCAGCAAGAAAACGATGTTGGGGTTTTTCCGCGCCCAAATAAATCGGAAACCCTGGTGACGGACAATGGGGGGAACTGGGTCCGCGCTGCACCGAGGAGGGGTGGTCCATGCGCCCTGCATGGCGCAGTGTTCAATCTGGGTTTTTGGGAAAAGGGTTTTTTGAAGTCTTCCCCCGATCTCAGAAATTCTGAAAATGGCCAGGAAAAATGTGCATGCCTTTTTTCCCTTCGTACAAAGCCAAGAACACCTCCTCGATTGCAGCGGGAAACGGCCCCCCAACACACTCTGAATGCATGTTTTTCCACCCGCTGGAATTCAAACCGCACATGTTTTACCGACTGTATAACAAGAAAGGCCATTAAGGTTTTTTGATGATCCAGGGAGACAGAAGTACCCCTGGTAACTTTGATGTCAGCCAGTGGCAGCTCATGCGGAACCCGCCTTGTTGAGGGGCCCTTCAGGAGGCAAATTATTTGCAGTGCCCGGACTACGGATGAATAAAATCATTCCCCCTGCTTCATGTCCTGGAACAATGCTGAAAAATCTGTCTGGGCAGGGGCTGGAGACGTTGGCGATACACTCGTGGCCACATGAGTCCCGGGGGGGATGAAATGGGGGAGGAGGAATTGGAGCAAAGCATTGTCTGGTAAAATGGTGGTTTTTTTACCCCAGGTGACAAGAGAGGGGAGCGGAGCACTGGAGGAGGTGGGAGGAGATGAGGGAAAAGGCAGATACCCCCCAAACTGGCAGTATACATGGGGAAAAGGAGGGAGGGGGGCCCCCCGGAGTATTGTGCAGAGGGTCACAGCATGCTTTTTTTGCTGGGTAGTGACAGCCGAATGTCAGCTCCGGGAGGGGGAACTTTCTGGGTCTCCCCCATTTGGGCCCCTCGCTACCCGGGCCAAAAAAGGGAGCCTTTTTCCCCCCTATTTTAGAGGGAAGACAAAATCAAATATATAGGGAAATCCTCCGTAATCGTTGCGCTGCCTATGTGCGGCATCGTCCCTCCTTTTGACAGGTCTGACCGGGGGGTTCCCCCGCGCTCACATACTACCCGGCTCTGGGGGGAAAGGGGGGGGGGGTAGGGGCAGTACCGCTCCTCATAAGTAACCCAAATTGGAGTCACTGATGAGCAGCTTCCTTCCCCACCTAGTGAGGAGGGAGTCGCCAGCAGCAGAGGACCTGGACAGTCCCTGAACCAAAAGTTGTGGCCCCACTTGGACAGCCTCTGCCCCCTCAGTTAGAAGACGTGGACTACTGGGCAGCCAAACTGGTTTTTTGGCCCCAAATTGCCCCAGTTTGCAGTGGAGAACTGTCCTGCCCCGGCCAAGGGGGCATCAGAGCGGGTGTTCAGTGGGCGGGGGGCCCTCGTTTCCCCCCGAGAACCCCTTGTCCCTGGAAAATGTGGAACGCTGACCCGTCAAATGAATCAGGCGTGGGTCGCCAGGATTTCCCTGACCAAAAGCCCTTTGGCTCGTTGGGTTAAACACCTGCCTTTGCCCCTATTCTGATGCCCCCCCCCGCCTGATGCCACACATCTGCTGAAGTTTCTCCATTGCCTACCAATCTTTACCAGGGACTGGTATTGCCACCCCCCCAACACCTTCATTGTGCCACCCAGACCTCTCTGCTGCTGCTGTTTCTGTTGCCGTGACATCCACACTGTGTCCTTGGCCACTGTCTGACCCATGCTGCTGATGGCTGCTGCCCTTCCCCCCACACTGTTCATTGTGCCACGGGTGACCTCATGCTGCTGCCGCCGGCCCCCCCCTCCAGTCATTTCCCCTCTGGGCTTCCCCGTTTTTGCCACCCCCAAAGTCATTGTGCCACTGCCTATATGCTGCTCTGTCGTGACCTCCAACGTGTGATTGTGCCACTTGTGGCCTAATATTTTTGGCGCCTCCAGAATGCATTTTTGCCCCTGCCGATCTCATGCTGAGCGTTGTGACCTCCACACTGATCATTGTGCCACTCTGGGGCCCAATATGTTTTTTCGCCTCCCAAAATTTATTGTGCCCTGCCCGATTCATGCTGTGCTGTCTGACCCCACACTGTACATTGTGCCCCTCTTGGGCCCAATACTGTTTTGCCGCCCCCCAGAATGTCATTGTTTCCCCCCCGAACCATTGCGCCGCCCTGACCTCCACACTGTTATTGTGCCCCTCTGTGGCCCAATACTTTTTGCCCCCCCAGAATGTCATTGTGCCACTGCCTGATCTCATACGCTGCCGCCGTGACCTCCACACTGTGTGACTGTGCCACTCTGTGGCCTAATACTGTTTAGCCGCCTCCAGAATGTAATTGTGCCACTGCCTGATCTAATACTGCTGCTGTCCGTGACCTCCACACTGTGATGGATTGTGCCGACTACTGGTGGCCTAAATACTGTTTTGCCGCCTCCAGAATGTCATTGTGCCACTGCCTGATCTCATGCTGCTGCTTTCGTGACCTCCACACTGTATCATTGTGCCACTCTGTGGCCTAATACTGTTTTGCCGCCTCCAGAATGTCATTGTGCCACTGCCTGATCTCATGCTGCTGCTTTCGTGACCTCCACACTGTATCATTGTGCCACTCTGTGGCCTAATACTGTTTTGCCGCCTCCAGAATGTCATTGTGCCACTGCCTGACCTCATACTGCTGCCGCCGTGACCTCCGCTCTCAGTCATTGTGCCACTCTGTGGCTTCCTCGTGTTTTGCCACCTCCAGAATGTCATTGTGCCACTGCCTGACCTCATGCTGCTGTGGCTGCCGCCGTCACCTCCACACTCTGTCACTAATGTTGCCACCTGAGCTCTCAGCTTGTTTTTTTCCAGCTTTTGCTGGCATGACTTTATCAGGCTACATTCCCGCTTGAGTTTTTTTGGTCAGTTTTGCCCTCTTAAGTGCCCAGGGAATTTTATAGTGAAGCGATTCTAAGAGCGGCGGCAGTCATCTGCATGTCATACTAAAACACAACATTGTATGAAGACCAAACCAAGCTCCCTCTGCATATTTAAGCATGGCACAACGTTCTACAGCACCCTGCAGGCTCTGTGCAGCCTGGAAATAGCTGCTTTTTAACGCGATTTGTGCCGAAGTAATTCGGAACGAAACGAATTTTGTCGGAAGATTCGACCGAATCGAATTTTTGAGAAATTTGCCCATCTCTAGTCAGGATGTTATGCAATTATTACACTGCATATTTACACCCGCAGAATACAAGAACCTTCTTAAAAACACTGCTTATGGGGAAGAGCCACCCAATCTTAATGCTGATCCTCAGATACCCTGGAATATTATTATGAAAAATTACTTTGATGAGTTTAAGAGAGAGGCAGATTGGAAAGCCATAAATTATATCCAGCAGGAAGCAAGGGAGTTAGTTAGGGAATACCACCATAGGTTTAGGAAAATTGTTAAAGAAAACAGTGGTGATCGTGATTTAAATGAAATCGCTGCCATGAAACCTCTGCTTACACAAACTTTTGTACAGGGATTACTTAAACATCTTAAAGCCAGGTTAACCATTCAGCTACCCAATTGGAAGTCACTGAGCATGGGAGATATTCTCAGTAATATCTATGCCCATGAAGTTAATTTAGAACAAGCAAAACTCAAGAAGGAGGAAAAATTGATGCAGTTAAAAATTAATGAAAAAGAAGAGCCGCCCGAGGAGGGGGATATATCAATCCCAGAGGTAGGGTAAGATTTAACATTTCTTCTGCCACCCAGGCATATCCTACTTCTATTACTTACAGGTCTCCTGAAGACTCAAGGTGCTTCAATTGTTCAGAAAGTGGGCATTTTGCCAGAGACTGCCAGCGCCCTGAGAGGGAACGCCAAAACAAGCCCAGAGAGGACTTCTGACTAGACTTGGAGGCTGGAGAACCCCGAGGCCCATTGGTATTCAATGCATTTTTACTTTCACAACAACATGACTCTTATTTTACAGGAGCCTATAGTTACTTGTGAGGTGGATGGAACACAAGTCCCTTTCCTGATTGATACAAGTGCTGGATTGTCTCTAATTAACAATGATTTTCTTCCAGCTACCCGCAGAAGTGTATCGGCAGTAGGTGTAAGTGGTAAATCTAAACAATATCCAGTGTCACAAAGTACTTCAGTCACAATAGGCCCCATCACTACAGAACATTCTTTCATCATGTCAGCAGACGCCCCACTCAGCTTACTTGGAAGGGACCTTCTCTGTAAGCTTGGGTGTACAATTTTTTGCACACCTGATGGTATCCACATGCAAGTTCCCATTGAGAATACAGAGGACGCTGTGTACCTGCTGTACGCTGGATTGGTTAATGACCAGCCAGCAAAGGAAGAGGCCATATCAGATCCAGAAGTCCTGTCCATGCTGCAGAACATTCCTGAACATCTGTGGAATACTGATTCTACAGAAGTAGGGCAGATAGCAAACATTCCACCTGTACACATTGAGTTACAACCCAATTGTCGGTTGCCACACAAACCTCAGTACCCATTAAAGCCAGAAGCTGAAATGGGAATAGCGCCAACAATTGAATCCCTGTTAAAGCAAAGAGTTATTACAAGGACCAACAGTCCATGTAACAGTCCCATACACCCAATCAAAAAGAGTGGGGGGAGAAACACATGGAGACTCGTGCAAGATCTAAGGGTCATCAATGAGGTGGTTGTACCTTTGCACGCCGTTGTCCCGAACCCGGTAACAATACTCATGCAGATACCAAATGACAGTACACATTTCTCAGTCATTGATTTATGTTCAGCATTTTTCTCCATCCCAATACATCCTGACTCACAATACTTGTTTGCATTCACCTACAGAGGTCACCAGTTCACTTGGTGTCGTTTACCCCAAGGGTTCTTAAACTCGCCCACCATTTTCAGTCAGGCACTACACCAAAATTTGGGGGGGCTGTCCCTACCATGTCAATCCACACTAATTCAGTACATTGATGATCTTTTACTCTGCTCAAATAGCAGGAGGAACAGCCTAGTGGACACACAAGCTCTGCTTGAATTTCTTGCAGACAACGGACACAAAGTTTCCAAACAGAAAGTGCAGCTCTGTAGGGAAAAGGTGACTTACATTGGACACTGCCTTACACCAGGCCACAGACAACTACTACCAGACAGAGTAGCGGCTATACAAAAATTGGACATTCCCATAAATAAAAAGCAACTGAGACAGTTTTTGGGAATGGTAGGATACTTAGCAAGGGGGCCCATGCTATTCCTTGTATTGCCGCCCCACTTTATGTTTAAACCCAAAACTTTGGCTAAACCCTTTTTCACACACTGCGAGACCAGGAGGCTTTTGAGGATTTTAAAAAGCTTCCTCTCGGGCCCCTCTTGGTTTACTGACTCCCAAAAACCCTTCCATTTTACTGCCATGGGTCCAAGGATCCCGGGCCGTGCTAATTTCAGATTCATAATGAAGCCAACGACCATATTACTATAGTGGTCAGTTAGACCAGTTGCAAAAGGGAAGGCAGCATGCCTTGGGGAGGCGGCTCGATTTGCTGTAGAGATAATGCCAAAATTGGTTTTTGATGCAATTTTGAATGTCTGGGTTCCCCCATTCGGTGTTTGCATTTGTTTCAGCGTACTAAACAGTTTACTCGGGCCAGACAAAAAAAGGTGGGAGCCGCACTCCTTCAGCCTAGTCAATCCGCCTACCCCGGTGCCTAAATTGAACCCCCTGCTAATTGTTGCCCATGGTTTAGAGGGGAGGGTAGGAGTCAGAGAGCCCCGGGGGCGAAAAAAGCTTTGAGGGGAACGGACCCCAGGGTTTTTTTGGTGCATACCCAAACCCCTAACTTGCCGCGCCCAATTTGAGGGAGGAACCATTTGATAACCCGCTTAATACGTACGTAGATGGCAGTTTCACAGACAAAATAAATAGGTACATTAACATCGGGGATTCTGTGGTGGGAGGGATAGAAAAGTTGACCCACATTTTTTATTTTTGTTTTGTCATCTGGATCTTGATCAAAGGTATTGGGATACCGAAAGGGAAAATTTTAAAGGGGAAACAAAAGGGCAAAAGGTCAAAAATATTATGAATGTTAATACAATACTTTTGCTATGGCAACAAGAGCACCCCTTTTGAATGATCTCAGGGGTATACGTTTTTGAAATTAAAATGTTATGTAATTATCAAGAGAGAGGAAATGTTGTGGAAACATAAAATTTTATAAATTGATAATTTTGGCATCCATTTTAAAATTCCCGTCAGCCATGTTGTAGCTCTATACTAAAACTAATTTACAATTTAGTATTTGACAGTCTGTAAAAAACGACTTTTCAATTTTACAAAAATGTTATTTAGTTTTAAAACCATCAGTATTTATTTAGAAGGCCATACTATTTTTTTAAAACCCCAGATTTGGGGTCAGATTGACCCCAAAAGTCCCCAAAGCAAGTTTGTATCTAGGGAAATGTTATTTCAAATTAATCAATAAAATGTCATGAATCGTCAGCATAGTTAAAAAAATTGTAAGAACCTAATTTAGTAACACAAGCCACCTTTATAAAACCCTATTGGGCGGTTATAATGACGCTGTATCATTGATTGGGTTTTTTATGTAACCGCCTGTTTTAATGGACATGCTAAAGCCAAAAACATTGTAATTCAATAAATTTTTATTCTGATCAACCGTGATTTGAATCCAACGCGTTGTCATTCGATCGTGGAAGACTGAGGAGGCCGCATCAGTGACTACAAAATTGCTGTATTCAAATTTAAGTGCAAGGTGGCTCTATGAATAAAGCTGGACTGCGCCAAAGTGAAAAACACGTAATTAAATTGTGTACGGATAATAAAACGTGGTTTTTGCACCTATAAATACACCTGCGGTGACTACAAAATTGCTGTATTCAAATTTAAGTGCAAGGTGGCTCTATGAACAAAACTGGGCTGCACCAAAGTAAAAAAAAACACCTATTTGAAATGTATACGGATAATAAAAGGTGTTTTTTGCACCTATAAATACACCTGCGGTGACTACAAAATTGCTGTATTCAAATTTACGTGCACGGTGGCTCTATGAACAAAACTGGGCCGTACCAAAGTAAAAAAAAAAACACAAATTTGAAATGTATACGGACAATGAAAGGTGTTTTTTTGCACCTATAAATACACCTGCGGTGACTACAAAATTGCTGTATTCAAATTTAAGTGCAAGGTGGCTCTATGAACAAAGCTGGACTGCGCCAAAGTGAAAAACACGTAATTAAATTGTGTACGGATAATAAAACGTGGTTTTTGCACCTATAAATACACCTGCGGTGACTAGAAAAGTTCTGTATCCTATTGTAAGAACAAAGTGGGTTTTTGAACAAAACTGAGCTGCACTAAAGTGAAAAAAAACCTACTTAAATTGTGTACAGATAATAAAACTTAAGTTTTGCACCTATCAAATACACCTGCAGTTACTAGAAAAGATCTGTATCCTAATGTAAGTACAGGCTGCACAACATACAAGTAATATTTCACCCAAAACTGGACAAAAACTGTTAATAAAAACCCATTGCAATGCAGGGTCAAGACACAGTCTGGGCTGCGCAATATCCACTCTCCTGTCAAAAGCCTGCCTGCCGGCCTCTCTGTCTGTGTTTGCCCGCAGCCCCCCGGCCCCCTACCCCCACCCCCACCCGCGGCTGTGCAGCGCTAGATGCTCCTTTAAAATTCTCAGCCTAAGTAACTAAAATCTGAAAATCTCTAATCTACCAAAGTTCTAATGTTCACAGCTAAAAGCATAGTTGTCTGTGTGAACAAATAGAACAGTTTCGCTGAGCTGTTTTGAGAGAGACCGAGCACAGGTCCTGCTCTTATGATATACAGACACACACTGATGCTGAATAGGAAGGGCTGTTCTATGTAACACGAGGTCATGTGATTTTTCCAGCCAATCGCAACCATACACATCCCAGTCATGACGTCGCACACTCAGCTCACCCTGCTCTATTCTCTAAGCTGATTTGCTGGCCGCCAAAATGACAGGAAGCGCTGAAAATGGCGCAATATTAATAGATTATGCGCAGATTTTAATCTAAATTATCGCGTGATCTAAAAAATCTGATCAACATAAAAACCGTGCCGATTTCAACTTTGTCGATAATAATCGCTCAACACTACTTATTATTACAACAGTGACTCCTGATAATCGCTATACTATTCCTGAACAAAGGTAATCATGCTAAGAACAATATGACATCCACACGGTGCCTATATAGTGGAAGGAAGCAATGTACACAGGCTTTGAAGACTACATTACATTCCTGAAAGATCCAGGGACTCACAAGAGTTGTGTGTTTATGGCTGCAATTGGTTGTGTTCACTTTTATTCTGCAACATGTCCACAATGCCATGACCACATATCACAACAGATTACACAATCCCCCTTAATTTGCTTGGGTTTTAGCCCTTCCCTATCTAGGATCCAGCCTATCTGCAAACAACATAGAGAATAAGATGTGGAGACGGGGAGGTGATAGGGGTGCTAGGTGAGGGTGTTGGGGGGTTTCTGCCAGCTGGACTGCTGCCGCATAAGTGGCACCGAAGCAGTTATCCCAGGGGAGCATGAGCAGCCCCAGGCCTGTTGGTATAGTAAAGCCTGTTGTGAGGGCATAGTGTGTGTTGCCCAGGAAGCAGCGTGGGTCAGACTTACATACTGAGCCCAAGTGCCGTGTGTTAGCATACGCGAGGCTACACAAGTATACCAAGACATTCCAGGGGTAGCGACCAGGTGGAATCCCGCCACAGCAAGTCCATCCCGCTTTGTGGCGGGCTCTGGTGAAAACTGGGACCCACTTAGACTCCGCTCCCTGGTGTGGCTTCTACCACTGCCTGTGGTGACCTAGTGGATCCACTACCTAGGTCCGTTACAGTTGGATTCGGCAATGGATCCCACCAAGGTGCCGTTACCCAGTGTGGAGGACCTTATGTCTATAGTGGATCAGCAGTCCCAGCAGCTGGCACAACAGGCTGATTTGTTAGACCAACTGACTGCCATGATGCAGCAACTGATTAACGCTCAGCAGCAGCCCTCGTCTCCTCCGGTGGTTCCTCCTACTCCAGCCGCCCTGTCTGCCTCCCTGGGACCCAAACTCCGGCTGCCGCTTCCTTCTAAGTTTGACGGCGATCCGAAACTCTGCAGGGGATTTTTTACGCAGTGCTCCATGCACGTCGAACTGATAGCCGACCAGTTCCCTTCCGAACGGTCTAGGGTAGCCTTTGTGGTCAGTCTGCTGTCTGGGAAGGCCCTGGCCTGGGCCACTCCCCTCTGGGACCGGGCCGATCCTGTGACGGCGGATCTCCAGACCTTCCTTAAAGAATTCAGAGCTGTATTTGAAGAACCCGCACAAGCGTCGTCCGCGGAAACCGCACTGCTGAACCTGCACCAAGGGGATACGTCCATAGGAGGGTACGCTGTCCGGTTTCGCACGCTGGCACCAGAGCTATCGTGGAATGAGGCGGCATTATGCGCTACCTTCAAGAAGGGCCTTTCCGGCCGGGTTAAGGATGCACTGGCAGTAAGGGATCTCCCGACGTCCTTGAGTGAGCTCATCCATTTGGCCACCCGTATCGACGTGTGCTTTTCCGAGAGACAAGAGGAGCTCCATCAGGAACGAGACTCAGGTCGGCCTCGCCGGTTCCCTCGCCTGTTCCAGAGACCTCCGTTACCCCTTCCGCAGCACACGGGGGAAGAGCCCATGCAAATTGACCGCGTCCAGATTACTGAACAGGAGCGGTCTCGACGTTGTGCGGAGAGGCTGTGTCTGTACTGCGCCAGTCCGGAGCATTTACTACGAGACTGTAACCTGCGCCCTCGTCCGGGAAACGCACGCCCCTAGGTCACGTGGGAGAGGCGTCCCTAGGTGTGAATAATTCCTCTCCTCGACTAACTATGCCGGTTTTGATCGTGTCCTGTTCTGGATCGCAAGTTCAAGTTCCAGCCTTTTTTTACTCCGGTTCTGCTGGACGCTGCTCTGGTGACGAAGCTTCGTCTTCCTGTGGTCCATCTCGTCAAGCCTTTAGCCATCTCTTCCGTGAATGGTGAGATTCTACGAGACTCCATCCGCTACCGTACAGTGCCAGTGTCTGTGCAGGTGGGGGTGCTCCACACCGAAAAGATTGTGTTCTACGTGCTGCCTCACTCCTCCTCAGCAATCCTCTTGGGGCTCCCGTGGCTGCAGCGCCATGCCCCTATGCTGAGTTGGGAAACGGGCGAAGTAACGCGTTGGGGACAAGACTGCCAGTCCCGCTGTCTTGTGGCACCTCGCCCGGTGCTCCCCACTTCTCCATCGACGCCCCCTAAACCCCTGCCGGGTCTGCCTCCGGAGTACCAAGACTTCGCGGACGTATTTTCGGAAAAGGAGGCGGGGACCTTGCCACCGCATCGTCCCTCATTTGCCCCATCGACCTGTTGCCTGGCACAAGCCCTCCTCGTGGCAGAGTTTACCCGCTGTCTGTTCCTGAGACCGAAGCCATGTCGGCCTATATACGGGAGAACCTCAAGAGGGGCTTTATCCGTAAATCCACGTCTCCAGCCGGTGCCGGATTCTTTTTCGTTGAGAAAAAAGATGGCTCTTTACGTCCGTGCATCGACTACCGTGGTCTAAATAAAATCACGGTGAAGAACCGCTACCCGCTGCCTCTGATCACGGAACTTTTCGATCGGCTCCGCGGCGTCCAGGTTTTCTCCATGCTGGATTTGCGAGGGGCCTATAATCTCATCCGATTTAGGGAAGGCGACGAATGGAAGATGGCATTCAACACTCGGGATGGGCATTTCGAGTATTTAGTCATGCCCTTCGGCCTCTGCAACGCTCTTGCGGTCTTCCAGGGCTTCGTTAATGAGATCTTCAGGGACCTCTTGTATTCCTGTGTGGTCGTGTACCTGGACGACATTCTGGTCTACTCCCCTGATCTCAAGTCCCATCTTCTCCATGTGCGCCAGGTTCTTAGACGTCTTCGTGAGAATCGCCTGTACGCCAAGTTGGAGAAGTGCCAGTTTCACCAGTCCAGTCTGCGCTTCCTAGGGTATATCGTCTCTGCCAAGGGACTTCAGATGGAGTCGACCAAGCTTTTCGCAGTCCTGCAATGGCCTCGGCCGATCGGCCTTCGGGCTATCCAGCGGTTCTTGGGCTTTGCGAACTATTACCGCCAGTTCATCCCACATTTTTCGACGCTGGTGGCTCCTATTGTGGCCCTGACGAAGAAGTCTAGCAACCCTAGGTCGTGGCCAAATGCGGCGGAGGATGCATTCTCTTGGCTCAAGGAAGCTTTTGCCACCGCTCCGGTCCTGTCTCGCCCGGATACTGAGAAGCCGTTCTTCCTGGAGGTGGACGCGTCTTCAGTGGGAGCAGGGGCGGTGCTCTCTCAGCGAGATTCTAAGGGCAAGACACTCACGCGTGGGTTCTTTTCTAAAACATTCTCTCCGGCGGAAAAGAACTATACGATTGGGGACCGCGAGTTGTTGGCCATCAAGATGGCCCTAGAAGAATGGTGCCATCTGCTTGAGGGGGGGCTCACCACCCTGTTACCATTTATTCGGACCACAAGAACCTGGCATACCTGACAACAAATCATAAATCTAATAAAACATGCCGTCATGTCAGATGGAAATACAACATAGAAATAAGCATATGAGAGCAGACCAACCGCACGCAGAGCAACACGCAAATAAGTGACACACGGCCCTTCACTATGAGATGAAGCACAAAAATAGACAGAGAAAGACAAAGAACACTGCACAAAAGGAAGGAGGAAATCTTAAGAGAGGAATTGCAATCCAATATGATGTCCAGTAATACACTGTAAGTCATGAATAATGTAGTAGGTGTCCCATAGTTTCCAGAGTCAAATGGGGCCATCTTATTATTTGTTAGGGCTGTAAGATACTCCATCCACCTGACATCCCTCATATGAGAGCACAGCTCCAGCCTAGTTGGGATAGAGGTTTGTTTCCAGAATTTTACAATCAAGCATTTAGCAGCTGTTAAAGTACACAAAAAAGTCTACCTAATTTACGCCCTAAGGCTATGTTCACACGGCTTATTTTGGGACACATTTTGTCACGTATTGAGAGCGCACTGAGCTCTAATATGAGCGAAATGCGCCCCAATCATTACGGTAATCCACAGTTCTCATAGAGAACTATGGATGACGCCTCCTCTCCCCGCGTGTACAATATGATCGTATTGTAGGCACGGAGAGGTAATTGACATGTCATTTATTCACGGTGCTTACGCGCTGCGAGCAATGACAGTCTATGGGGCCGGCGCAAGCTCCTGAACACCTGCCGTAATTGCGGAGCGTACTGTATGCCCTGCAATTAGCAATGTAAACATAGCCTAAGGGGATGTAAGGGATGTTAAGTAGTGTTGAGCGATTATTATCGACAAAGTTGAAATCGGCACAGTTTTTATGGTGATCGGATTTTTTAAATCATGCGATAATTTAGGTTAAAATCTGTGCATCATCTATTAAGATCACGCCATTTTTGGCGCTTCCTGTCATTTTGGCGGCCAGCAAATCAGATTACAGAATGAGCAGGGGGGAGATGTGTGTGCAACTCATGACTGGGTGTGTAGGGTTTTGGTTGGCTGGAAAAATCACTGCCCTCGTTTTTACATAGAACAGCGTTTCCCTTTTTCAGCCTCAGTGTCTCTCAGGTCTCAGAGCAGAAGGACGTGCGCCCCTGCTTGTGCCAAAACAGCTTACAAAATTTTATTATTTTTCTTCACAGGAAACCCTTTACTTTGCTGTGTTTTTTCAATTTATTTTGATTAGATATTGGAAATTTTATATAGTTGGGTAGAAATTTTTTAAAGGGAGCATCTACCGTGTAAAGTCCCGGGGGGACGGAGGGGGCCCCCGGGGCGAACCAGACAAGCTCTATAAAAAATACTGGAAAAATTTTCACCAAGATTTTATATAGACATGCACTGCAATAGCTTTATTTTAACATTTTTCATGAAATTTTCCGGGATTTGGGGCAGCCTGCTTATAGATACACATCTTTTCAGTAACTGGGTCTCTTTTTTAGGTGCAAATCCCCATTTTTATTATCTATACATTTCAGATAGGTGTTATTTTCAATTTTCCCCTTTACCTTTGTTGAAATTCCCCCTTCCTTAAATTTGACCCAGCAATTTTATAGTCACCACGGGGTAATTTAAAAGGTCCCCAAAAAATATCTTGTATTTACAATCATAACAGATACGTTTTTTTTTTGACTTGGCGCACTACAGCTTTTTCATTGGGGCGCTTGCATTTAAATTGAAACCCACAATTTTATAGTCCCCAGGGGTGAATTAAAAAGTGCCAAAAATATCTTGTATTATAGAATACATAACAGTAGTGTTTTTGATTTTGGGCCACTACAGCTTTTGTTCTTTTGGGGCAGCTTGCAAAAATCTGAATACAGAAATTTTTTATAGTCACCACAGGTGAATTAAAAGGGTGCCAAAAATTTTTGTATTTAGAATACATAACGATACGTGTTTTTTGACTTTGGCGCACTACGCTTTGTTCATTGAGGCAGTTTGCATTTAAATTTTTGTACAGAAAATTTTATAGTCCCAAAGGGTAAATTTGATGGTCCCAAAAATCCCTTGTATTACCCAAATAATTTCAGTACTGTTTTTTGACTTTGGGCAGGCCATTTGTTGTAGATCTACTTTGCATTTTAAATTTGAATCCGCAATTTTGTAGTCACCACAGGTAAATTGTAGGTCCCAAAAATCCCTTTTTATTATCCGAATACATTTCAGATACGTGTTTTTTCACTTTGGCGCGGGCCAGCTTTGTTGAAGATCTCTTTCATTTTATATTTAAATCCAGAAATTTTTGTTTTGTTTTGAAGGATTTGAGAATGTTGTGATTTGCCGTCTTTTAATAAGAGATTTTTCCAAACTCTTCCATACCTTCCAAATTTTTATATTTGAATATGGAGCGAAATTCGGGGGTAAGCGAGAAAAGGGGGGGTGGACATGGAGGAGGGGTACGAGGGAAGGTCTTTTCCAGTGCTGGCGACAACACAAATCTGTCCTTCAGGGGTTAATGAAACCTGCATCCAGCAGTCTTACCTCCTCGTCCTCCCAGTCACGGCCACAAATGTCGTCATCAGCATCACCAGCATCCGTCCAACATGAAGCACCCCAAATGTAACTCTTTTTGTACCCACCACTGTGGATTAATCCATTTTCTGAAGACCCTTTTGATGACAAAATACGGTTGGGGTCAGAAGGCATGTTAAAAGATCAAGAGGCCAAAGAGGATGATTTTGTCTGCTCTGACGCCCAGTTACTGATGCCATCAGAGGCAACTGTGTTGATGATGATGATGACGACATTGCGGATCCAACGTGGTCTTATATGCAGAATTTGCTTGCGAGCGCTTCATCCCTGGATGAGGAGGAAGACGATGGGGTAGTGTCAGTAGGGGTTTCCCGCCTCAAAAAGGGAGAGGGCGGTCACAGAAAGTCCACTGATATGATTCGCCAGCCGCGGTCAGCGCAAACCCCGCTCCTCGCTTATTCCCGTCAAAAAGGTCCAGGACCTCCCCAACCCGGGCCTTCTTTGACCAAGCCTCTGATTCACCCCAGCGATGTAAATATGCCGCCTATGCCGTAAACGCATAAGTAGAGGCAAGAACCTTAAAGGTGGTTAACCCCCACCAACATGTCTAGTCACATGCAGCGAATGCATGAGTTGAAAAGGAGGCAACACTTGGCCAAAAAAGGCCAGACCGACGCCCGGGGCCCCCAACCACTGTCACACCCTCTGTCTCCCCCTCCCCCTCCTCCGCCACCACCACGCGTCCCTCAGCTGCCCATGTCTCGCAGAGTCATGATCAGGGATTAGCCTCCGCTTCAGCCTCCCCCCGTCGCCCGAGTACCACCAGCACCACCAGAGACCCATCCTACCCCTTCTCCTTCGCCAGTTTTATGACCTGCACCGTACAGTGGCCAGTCTAGCAGCCGCCTTCTGTCTTCCAGGTTTGGGAGCAGAAAAAAAAACACTTTAACCCAAACCATCCCAAAGCCAAAAGCCGAATGTCGGCATTGCCAGGCTTTTGCCTTGGAATGTTGCCTTTCCGTCTGGTGGACACGATGATTTCCCGCCACGTCATGGCCCTTGCTGCCCCAAAAACAGATGCCGAGAGGCATTTCTTTGCCAGAAAAGCGTCCCTGCCTGGCCAGCCACGTTTTCATCTAAAATTTCAAGCGCGTTGTCTGCATCTGTGGCCGGAAAAGTCCAATCTGATACCGACACAGGATTTGTAAGCACGGCCAAGGCCGCTATATCTCTGTGACAGCCCCATGGGTGAGCTGGGGTGGATGGTTCAAAGGGGTGGCGGTGGCTCTCAGGCTCGGCGCACGCTCTTCAAACCACAGGGATGGTGCAGGGTTTTCCCCAAAAGGTCCTCTGGTGGCATCACGTGCCAGAGAACCGGGCCCGTGTTGAAATTAATCTGTCTTGGAGACGTCCACACAAGGTCAGGAGCTGGGACGGCTTCCGCAACGAGGGACCGAGCGCTGGTGGGTGAAAATAACCTTGTCCCAGGCAAGGTAGTGTGCGATAACGGGCGAAATTGGGCTGGCCGCCCTTAAGATCGGTAGGCTGGAGCAATCCCTTGCTGGCCATGTTCTTTGGAACCTTGTCGTCCAGAAATTTTTTAGAGCTAACCCGGGTCTGGATGCCTGCTGAGTGAAGGCTCGAAGTTAAGTTCGCATTCCGCCGTTCGCACCCTGCTTCGTCCCGCCTGGCTGGTTGTGCAGCGTCAGCTCGGCCTCCCGTCAACCGTCTCATTGTTGACGTGGTAACACGCTGGAATTCCACCCTCCCCAGCTCCAGCGATTGTGGGAGCAGGCAATCCCATTACGCAGTACGAAGTGACACATGGCTGAAAAGCAGCGGTGCGGACCTCAGGGTGTTGAGACCGAGAGTGGAGGCAGGTGAAAGAGCTCTGCCCCCATCCTTGCCAGTTTTGAAGAAGCCACCAAAATGGTCAGTGCGGACAATGCCTTGTCAGCATGAGCTTGTGGTGATCTTAGTTCTGGACGATCGTTGGACATCTGAAACAACAGGTCCCACCAGCGAAGGAGGGGGAGACGGACACAGATGCGGACACGGGCCCTTTTCTCTCCGTCAAATCACAAAGGCCCAACAGTTTCACAATTTCTCGGTCTTCATTAGCAGTTGTTCGGGGGTCCAGAGCTAGTGCAAGGTGGGCATCAGCTCTCAGGGTGCATCATCTCAGTCAAGTCAGGGCTGTGTTGAAGCTGTGCGGAGGAATTGGAGGAGGGGAGGAGGAGGGGGTATTCCTAGCCCACGATGTTACCGACGTCCCTGCCTTGGGAAAAGGGAGGTTGGCGTGAATTTGAGGCGGAGGAGGAAGATGAGGAAGATCAGTTTGCTAGTGCCCTCGCCCAGAGGTTGGGAAATCAAGGTCCATCTCTAAACATGAGTGTTGGATGCTCCATTTCCCCCAACATGACCCTGCATTAAGGCCATCAAAATGAACAACAGTTACTGGGTGGCCACCCCCCTGGATCCCCGGTACAAACAAAAATCGAAATTTCCTTCCCCCCAAATAGAGAGTAAAATGTGGGAAAATGGAGACCTTGTTTGTTTGATCAACTGGAGACATCTGTTGCGTCTGCTTCACGTTCCCCCAATGTCACGGTGGGAACAACATCAGCGACGTGACAGCAGTAGAGTGCCAAGAGGCGTTGCGGCAGCAGCAGGAAAGGTGGCAGAAGCTAATGGGTGACCTCTGGCAATCTTTGTTTACCACCTCACCAACGCATGCAATGCAGGGCACACATCCAACACACAGGGGACCAGCTTCCGTCTGGTGCACAAACTATCTGGGGCCCTCAACACCGATTTTTTTGTATGTGTATCGGACCCATAGACTTCTGGGTATCCAAAATGGACAAATGGCCGAGCTGGCTCGTCAGCCATAGAGGTGTTGTCCTGCCAGCAGCCAGCGTCATATCTGAGCGGACCTTCAGCACAGCTGGAGAAGTCATTACAGACAAACGCATCCGGCTTTCCCACAGATAATATGGATCGTTTGACTTTCATCAAGTTGAATCAGGCATGTATTCTGATGATGTTGTGGCCCCAATTGCCGAGGTCACGATTAGTTGCGGTCTACTTCACATTCCTCTTCAAACAGAAATGATCCTCTTGAAAAATGTTTTTTAAAATGATCATTTTTACTGCAATTTTTATTCTCTTTTCCCCAAAAGTTCATTTTGTGGTTTTGCTGTGAGGAGACTGTTTAAAAGACAGCAAGGTTTTATGACAAAACCGTTTTTCCATTTACTCACTTTATCTTTAGAAGTTTTCGCATTGTCAATGGTTTGAGGTCATGTTGCTGTGAGATACAGCTATAATTTGGTCCTTTGGAACGAAATGTGGCTTTTAAGTGGCATTTCTCCCTCCAATTTTTTAATAGTGGTGAGAAGTCATATTTATAATTTTTTGGGGTCATGTAGCTGTGGGATACAGCAAAATCATGGTCCTTTGGAACAGAAAAAGTTTGGGTTCTAAGTGGGGATTTCTCCCTCCAATTTTTAACAGGGCTGAGAAGCCATTTCTATAATATTTTGGGTCATGCTGCTTTGAAATTCAGCTATACTACAGGTCCTATTATAAAAAAAAATGTTGTTTCTAACAGACATTTGTTTTTCACAATTGTCCAAAGTGGCTCAAGGGTCATGCTTTGAATTTTTGGGGGCATTTTGCTTTGAAATGCAGCTATACTACAGGTCCTATTTATAAAAATATGTTGTTTCTAACAGATATTTGTTATTCACAATTGTCCAAAGTGGCGCAAGGGTCATGCTTTCAATTTTTGGGGGCATTTTGCTTTTAATGCAGCTATATACAGGTCCCATTATAAAAAAAAATGTTGTTTCTAACAGACATTTGTTCTTCACAATTGTCAAGGGGTGGCTCAAGGGTGATGGTGCGGTAAGAAAAATGGAATAGGTAGGACACTGTTAATGGACACATATTGCAAAATGACTTGTTTTTGCAATATCTTTAACATAGCTATCAATCCCTGTATTGAGACAAACCCCTTTATACAATTAAAAAAGAGAAACAAAAACATGGTGGGATTAATCCCATTTTAAAAATTGTGTTTTCTAGAATTAAACTACTAAAAAACTTGCATGTACAAAATAGCTGGTAAAAAAATTCCTCTGAATTGTACAGGGAGGTACAGGAAAACTTGACCAGATATAGGTTATTCAGAGGACATGGAGTATGGAGCACGGACAGAGAACAAAATCAGAGACATTTTTCCCCCAGCACATTGAGTAAACTAAGAAAAAGATGCCAAGAAAAAGGGCACCTGGGGTGGAACAGGGGGCGTTAACCACCAGTATTTCCAAGTGAAGCTTTAATTGGTCCGCATCATACGGAGGGGCAACGCTACCCAGGACGGGACGTATATGTCCAGTGAAACTAAAATGGTGTTGAAAGACTCCTTTTTCCCGGGACTTTTTTAATCTGGGGGTCATGCAGGTTTGGGGTCATGCTGTGGCCCAGGTAATGTATAGTCAATGTCCATTTAAACTAAAATGGTGGTTTAAAGACTCCTATTTCCGGCACTTTTTAAATGTGGGGGTCATGCAGGTTTGGGGTCTGCTGCGTTCCAGGACGGATATTCAATGTCCAGTTCAAGTAAGATGATGGTTCAAATCATACTGCCTTTGGCACTTTTTAATTTGTGGGTGATGCAGGTTTAAGGGTCATGCTGTGGTACAAAACAGGGATAGTGAATGTTGTGTGTTTTTTTTTTCTGTGGTTTTATAACCTAAGTGTGTTGCCTAAGATGTAGCACTTTATCCTTTTTTCCCTGTTTGTGGATTTTTAATTTCCAGCTTCTCCACCCTTTTTTGGGTGTAAAATGAAGGTGTTGTTGCTCTCCCTTTAGACTTTAATGGTCATCGCTCAAAATCGACTTTTCACTATCGATTTTTCCCGGGTTTTCCCCCCAACCCCAGTCCTAAAGGAAACCCCAAACCCCAGGCATGTTTTCAGGATCTCCCACAGAATGCCGACAATAAGGGATATAACCTTTGCGGAATGCACTGCAATAATGACTTCCCCTGTCAATGCAAAGGAAAGCCAGGAAAACAGGGACCTGTTGGTTTTCCTTTTGGGACTGGGGTTTGGGAACCTCGGGCCCAAATCCGATTCGTTGGCCAATGAAATTTTTTTTCCCCCCAAACACAAATTTTTTTTTTTTTTTTTTTTTTTTTTTTTTTTTTTTGTTTTTAAGTAGAAAAAATTTTTGGTTTTTAAAGGGGAAAAATCTAAATTTGAAAGAAAATTTCAAAGACTAGTAACTTTTCCTGCTTCCAAAAGGGCAAACCATCAAAAATTCCCAAAAAATTAAATTTTGGAGGTTTCCCCCGGGGGATCCCCCACTTTTCCGAAACAATCCAGAATATCTGCCCCCAATTTATGCAATAAACCCGGGGGTTTGGGGTCCCAAAAACATCAGTATTTTTTTTTATTGCTTTTACTGAAGGTTTTTTTTTATGGATAAATTTTCCCCACCGTGGGGTTCCTAAAAACTCTAAACCTGCACATTTTTTCGGGGGGAATGTTTGTTTAGTGTGTGAGGGGGAGGGGCCCAAAATTTTCAAATATACGGCCAAAACCGCCCCCTAAAACCATTGAAAAGATGAAAAAAATTTTGGGGCAGATTTTTTAAATTAAATCCGCCCGGTATTTTGTTAGGGTTGGTGTGGACTTACCCTTAGGGGAATCTTCACAAATAGAAGGAGCTGTTACTGAGAGTACGTTCTCAATCAGAAGTCCCCAGATAAAAATGCTACCAAAGAGAAAAAACCCCGCCCCGTGTAGACTAAATTGAGGAGGGCAGACCCTTTTGGTTCTAGTTCTGTAAATTATATTACCCGTATTTGGATAACGGGGGGAAAGGGTTCTGTTCGGGTTTTTTTGATTAAAGGGTTTTATTCAAAAGTATTTTTTTTCAAAATTGGGGGGGGAAAACGATGGGGACAGAAAGGGGGAAGTTTGTGGGGGTAAACGTGAACTGTGAAAGGGAAAGGGAAACAGAGTATGGAGGGTTTTTAGTAAAAAAGATAATGCTGGACCTCATCTGGGGTTTGCTACATGTCTTTAAGAACAGGGACAAAATCTGTTGTTTTCATCAAATAAGGTCCTTGCCTGGAACTGTTTTAAAGGGGGTTGTCTCGCTACAAAAAATAGCTTTCAAATTGTGGGGAACACAAAATAAAGACTTTTTTCCAAATATTTTGCATTTTTTCCCTCTGTTTCCCTTGGGGAGATACAATTTAATTTTATGACCTCCCGGGCAAAATTTCATTTCCCCTCAGAAACCCCAACCTGAAAAAAAAATCCCCCCCCTGCTGTTTGTTAAATAAATTTAACAGAGGGGGAGTCATCACACAGCCGGAAAGGGGCCCCAGCATGTCCGTGCTGCCAGACAGTAAAAAGCTTGATTTATTTTAAAGAAAACACTCTGTTAATTAGGGCTTTTGTTTTGGGGATCAGATAAAAGCCCTTTAGTAGTTTGAGAAGCAAATTTCTGATCTAATTAGCATCTAAAAGGGCACACCCTGAGCAGGGATTTTATGCAAATTATCAAACCCCAGGAAGTGACAGAGAATTTTTTCATGCATTCTTTGAAACACGTGGGGAAAAAACCCCTTTAAAAGGGCCTCCTTGCCCGGGTTTCTTTTTTGGGTTTTGAAAAGAAAAAAAAAAAAAAAAACATAACAAAAAGTGAAAAAAAAACAGCAGGAGACCATGTTAAAAAAAGAAAAGGGGTTTATACACCCTTGGTGATCAGTTTTTGGTTTGCAACCGGGAACCTCTCTTCTTGCGGAACTAAGTGGCTGCTGGGGATGGTTCTTCAGTGGGCCCCCCCCCCCAACCCCCAAATCCAAGGGGGGAACTCCAAGAATAAAACCCCAGGACCGGGCCACAAACAAAAGCCCCCCAACCAGGGGGGGAAACACACCCCCTTCACAGTAGGAAGGTTTCCTGTTTTTTGGTCATTTTTACCATGTAAAGGGCCCTCAACATTAGCCCCTTGCCCCCAAAAAAGTCCCCACATTGGTTTTAAATCGGGTTCTTTCATGTTACCAGGGTGCAGGTCTCAGTCCTTACTTTAAGGCCCTAGGATGTGGCCCGCAGCAGATGATACATACGGGTTCAATCCCATCCACCCAAAAAATCTATTCTGGTTTTTCCCTTCTGGTATGCCCAAAAGGGGTTCGGCTCCCCGCATTGGCTCCTAAATTTCCCATGGAGTCTCCCTTAAAAGCACCTAATATCAGTCCCTAAATCTCCAACCCCAAGGCTCGGGACCACAGCAAAAGATCCTGGCTACAACTATGACCCCCCCAATAAGGCTTTGCCCATTCCTCAAAAGCCCTCTGCTGTTTAAAACCAAGGGGGAAGTTTTTAATCAATTTCCCCCAATCCGTCCTGCAAACAAAGCCGACAACTTTCTGTACAAAGGGTTTCTCCGGCTGGGAAATGTTAAAACCATACAAACTGAAAAGTGTCCCAGATAATATGACACTTTGGGTAATTTTCTCTCCAGTCTCCCATTCAAATGTTTTGGATGACTTTAGGGCAGGGGTCCCCTTAACAAATTTTTGCCCCCAAGCTTTAAAGCTGCAGTGGGCCCCGCCCGTATAAATGGGCATCACACTAGGCCCTGCCTCTTGTCACCCCCCAAGCACACTATTTATCAAGCCACTTACTGCTATGTCCCGGACACTTGAGCCTGCACCCCACAAGGGTAATCAGCAGGGGGAGGGACCATTGGGTCCCTTCTCCCCCCATGGTTTTTTAAATTTTTGGGGGTCCTAAAAAACACCCCAAAAAGTTAAATAAGCAAAGTTCCCCCAAGGGTCCAGGGGTTTAAACCTGGGTTATGCAAACCACTTAGGCCCCCATAAATTGTGGGGCCCCCAGGCAAAGCCTATGCGCCAAGGAAAAGATTTGGCCCCTTTCTGGGGATCTGAATCAAGTTATTCCAAAACCCTGAAATGGGCTTTTAGTTTTCCCGCTAAATTTTTAAAAGAAGGGGTCATTCTTAGTAAAATTTTTTTTGCTTTGGGGAAACAGTTTTTTGTCTAATTTTGGGGGTACGGAAAGTAAAATTTAGACCCTTTAAAATTTTTCACTCTTTTTTTCATTGCAGTCAAATTGGGGAAGATCCAAAAAAATTTAAATTTTTTTTTTCATTAAAAGTACAATCGCACCAAATCCCCCATCTTGAAAAAAAAAAGACAGAAATGTAGTTTTTTTCTAAAAAGTATTAAAAAAAGAAAAAAAAACATCACATGGGGCAAAAATTATTCAGACCCCTTTGATCAGTATTGAGAAAAAGCCCACTTTTTAGCTAGTACGACATGATCCCTTTTGGGGAATGATGCCCAAAAAGGGTTTTACACGGGGGATTTGGGTTCCCTGCCTCTTCCCTTTCAGATCATCTTTCCCTTCCCTCAGGTTTGGATTTGGGGGAAAGTTTTGGGGGGCAAACCCCTTTTAAAAATCTCTCCGAGATGTTAAAATGGGTTTAGGGTTTGGGGTCTGGGGGGGGCGAGTCAAGAATGGGCACAGATTTTTTCCCGAAGCCACTGCTTTGTTATTTTACTGTGGTTTCTTAGGGTTTATTGTCTTGTTTGGGGATGAACCTTTTAGCCCGTTGAGGTCCAGAAACATTAGAAGAGGTTTTCAAAAAAGGATTTCTTGTTTCTTGGCCACATTTTCTTTCCTTCCAAATTTCAACCCGTTTGGGCCTGGGCCCTGCCTCCATAACTTTTATTTTGCCACCAACCCTTGTCACTGGGTTGGGGTTGTAAATTGGGGAGGTGATTAGCAAAGGGCCCGGGTTTTTTCCACCGCTTACAATTTTAAAACCAAAAAATTCAATCTTTGTCTAATCAGACCAAAAGAATCTTTTTTCCCCATTTTGTTGGGATTTTCATATGGTTTTTTTGTAAACTGTATGTCTTCACTGAGGGGGAGGCTTCTGTCGGGCGACTCTGCCATAAAGCCCCCCGACTGGGGAAGCTGCAGTGGTTGACTTTTTTGGAACTTTTCCCCCCATCTCCCCAAATGCATCCGGAAACTCAGCCACAGTGAAACTTGGGGTTTTTTCTTTAACCCCCCTTTACCAAGGCTTTTTCTCCCACGATAGTTAGTTTTGGGTGGACTGCCGGGTCGAGGAAAAGGGTTTTGTCGTCCCAAAAATTCTCCAGTTAAGGATTATGGGGGCCACTGGCTCTTAGGACCCCCTTTAGTGCTGCAGAAAATTTTGTGTAACCCTTTACCCGAAACTGTGCCCTTTCCCCAATTCGGGCTTCAGCTTCTTGGGCAAATTTCCCCCAAAACCTCATGATGCCTGACATGCCATGTAAGCTGTGAGGTCTTTCATAGAAAGGTTTTTTGCCTTTCCCAACAAGTCCAATCTTTAATTAGACACAGCTGGGCTCCAATAAGGGAGTAAAAACCCCTCTCAAAGGGGGATCAGAAGGAAAAGGACCCGGGATTTTGGTTTTAAATATGAGTTTAAAAGCAAAGGGTCGAAACCTATGACCAAATTTATATTTCAGTTTTTCTTGATTAAAAATTTGCCAAAAAAAAATTCATTTCTGTTTTTTTTTCTATTCAAAAGGGGGGGGGGTGCAGAGTGTACATTAATGAGTAAAAAAAAATTAACTTTTTGGATCTTACCAAATGGCTGCAATGAAAGTAAGAGTTAAAGGGGGGGGTGTGGCCGGAAGCCGAGGGACATGGACGTCTGAGAGAAGAGCTCCGGTGAAGAAGACCATTAAAAAAGCCTTAGCCCACTCTGCTGCACTCCCTAAATGGGGAAAAAGAGAGCCCACCTGTCTCTGAAGTCACCCGGAAGGCTCACGTCTCGCCCAGCAGCCGCGACTCCTTTGGACGCCTTCCTCTCCAGGGCCCACTGCATTCCTCGCCTTCACCCTCGCCGGCGCCATTGCTACGGGGTCTCCCTGACTCTCCAGTAGCTACTTCGGCGACTCCGGATGGGCTTAACAAGGGCGCACTCCTCTCTCCCTGCAGACCGAGAATGAAGGCCTTCACAGCCGCACGGAGCACACCCGGAGCACAGGACACTCAGCGGGATGAGCGGAGGCAGTGGCAGGTACCCGCCTTAACCCCTTGCTCTCCTCCACACGTGCAGGCAGGGGCTCAACCTCCCACACTGCCTGCACAGCCTCCCTGCTACTCCGCGGCTATGACGGCGTCAGGGCTGGCGCAGCGGCAGCCCCTGGACTCCTCGCAGCCCAGTGTGCCTCCACTACAGGAGTCCCTTATTCCTTCTGGCCCTGACCCTGGTGAGATGAGTGGGGTTGCCGGATCTATGGGCCATGTAACCCCGGCCCGCTCCCACAACACAGACCATGGCAGTGGGATGCTGTCTTGGCAGGGCTGCGTTATCTCCTACTCCACATGGCTTAGGGCTCTCTCAAACCCCCTCCTGGGCTAAACTGATTTCGCAGCTCCCTACCAAGGAGGACCTGAGGGGTCTCCTTTCGGACATCAAGGAGGCGTGCAAGGAGGCATGTAAAGAGGAAATTTCAGCTCTTCGGCATGATATTAAAATGATGTCCTCCAGGGTTGATACATTAGAGGATGACCAGGATCATACCCCTCAATACCTTGCTCAATTTCATCCTGCCATCTCTGCGCAATTATCTACTGTGAAAGAAATGACACGCCATTTGGAATACCTTGATAATAGAGGCCGCTGAAATAATCTGAGGATCCGGGGTCTCCCAGAACCCCAGGGTCCAGAGTACTTACAGGAGGTTTTATACTCTCTGTTCTCCCAAGTGTTGGGATCAGCCTCTCCTCCCACCTTCAAACTCGACAGGGCACATAGAGCCCTACACCCCAAGGGCTCCTCTCCTCTCCCCAGAGACATTATTTGTTGTCTACATGACTATTCCCTTAAAGAAGTCATTATGGAGAGGGTTAGAGGGATGCGATATCTGGACTTTCATGGCTCCACGATTCAGATCTTTCAAGACCTCTCCTGGCTCACCATACAAAAGAGGCGACACCTGAGGCCCCTCCTCATGATCCTTCAAGACCATCATATTCCCTACCGATGGAACTTTCCGTTTGCTTTCACGGCGTGTAAGGACAGCCGCTCAGCCACCCTCAAGTTGTATTCCGACGTCCTGTCCTTCTGTGATGTCCTTAAAATTCCCCAGCTGAAAATGGACGAATGGGAACTGTCTGTCCCTGTCAATCCCCCTCCTGCCTGGCAGATGGTTCTCCCTCGCAGGGGACGCTCTCCTGGACAACCCCCCACAGGTCCGAGACCTCGGTGCTCCCCACCACGTTGAGGAGAGTACCTATTTGTTATCCTTGAGTAAAATCAAGGAAAAACCCGATAGTTGACCCACTCAAAAAGCCAACAGCTATGCGGGTCCAAATTAGCGCAGAGGCTCCAGTGTTATAAGAAAAAGGTAAAAATACTGTATTTATTGGTCGAAGTTACGCGTTACGTGCAAAATCACACTTCCTCAGACTTCATGCATGAAGTCTGAGGAAGTGTGATTTTGCACGTAACGCGTAACTTCGACCAATAAATACAGTATTTTTACCTTTTTCTTATAACACTGGAGTCTCTGTGCTAATTTGGAACCGCATAGATGTTGGCTTTTTTAGTGGGTCAACTATCGGGTTTTTACTTGATTTTACTCATCTTCCCCTGGACTCCTCCACTTGGAAGGACCAGGACAGTGGAACCAGCAGCAAGCTCCTTACCAGGTGACACCGGCATATCGCTTAACGGATAGTTGTGCCTCCTTCATCAGCACAACGGCACCAGGTGAGTAGATACAGTAACATTTTCTTATTATCATTGGTGTGCCACTGTAATACACGAGGATGCGCTCCCGTATCGGCTTTTCTTTTTCTTGATACCTTCATACATATTTGTTATCCTTCTGACCCTTGGGGAGTATTGAGCTAATCACTTATTGCGGGTTGCGGGTGACTTCGGAGCCCCTATTAGACACATGAGAGTTTCATGGCAAAGGTTTGGCTCATGTTTAATATTGCTTAGGACGCTTCACTGACACAGCATTATATATTGGTCTGTTCTTCTAGGATATCACTTAAGTCTCGGTTGTCTTTCCCTGCTTCCCCTTTTTTTTTTTTTTTTGGGAGGTCAGGCGACTGGTTAATCTTTTTGGAGGGGGGAGCCCTAGACGGGATCTTCTCTTTTTTGGGTTCTCATTTGGGACTCCCTAGGTGAGTTTGTCACACACCTCCACTTCCCCCGAAACCGGAGTGCTATCGTAACTGGAACTTGTTTCCTGAGTTTGTAATCATTATCTGGTTATATTGTTGATTTATAGTTGGTGATTTGTTAAGTGTTATTTGTTTAGTGTGTACCTGTCTCCCTCCTGCCCTTTTGTGTCCCCCCTCCTCTTGCCTTCTCTGGTAGTTCAGACGGCACTCCCTGCCTCAGGTTATGTCGGTAACAGGTGGTACGAACTAACCCGACTAGATTTAGATAATAGAAGTTAAGAGTCCTTTTACTATGGTCTGCTGTATTACTCTCAATGTCAGGGCCTAAATTCGATCACTAAGCGACGACTGGCTCTGAAGGAATGTAAAGCTTTAAGGGCCGATATTGTCTTCCTACAGGAGACGCATTATAATGCTGAAGGATCCTTTAAGTTTGCAAAGCATCTATACCCACTGGCCTTCAATGCTTTTAGCCCGACCAAGAAGGCGGGGCTGGCCATACTGGTCTCGACATGGTGCACTCTGTGGGTCCATTCCTTGCTTATTGATCCTGATGGCCGTTTTGTTATTTTGCAGACTACACTTTATAATAGACCCCTTACGCTATGCAATGTATACGTCCCCAATACTGCCCAGCTGGGTTTCCTTTTTCGGTAACATTCCTACCCTTCAGACGTTGTCAGGATCCGAGATCTAACCAATTTCTTTGTCGGATCACGCCCCAGTCGTGGTCAATCTTTTCACTCCTCTGACTCCAGGTCTTGTCACTGGAGACTGAATGAAACACTGATCAAAAACCCGATCCATAGGGACAAATTGAGAGCCTCTTTGGCTTCATATTTTGAAACCAATTTGGGGTCGGTATCTTCGGTGGCCACGTTGTGGGAGGTCCACAAGGTGGTCTTCAGAGGTGAATGCATAGCCTTAGGTTCCAAATTGTAAAGGGACTCAGAAGCTAGGAAAATCTCCCTGCGGACTCAACTTACATTTTTGCAGAGGAGAATGTCTCAGCACCCGTCTATCCCTCCCCTGAGACGCATAGTGGGAGTTAGGAGCAAGCTGAGGGATTTAGCAATAAACGCTGTGGAGAAGCTTCTCCTCTATTCTAAACAACGGTTCTACGAGTACGGCAATAAAGCCCACACGATGTTGGCATACAAACTTAGGGAAAGGGCTGTTAATTCCATGCCACAGGCCTTGCGTGGAAGGGATGATACTCTCTTTTATGACCCAAAGTCTATAGCCAAAATATTTTCGGATTTCTTTTCTAAATTGTATTCCCTGCCTTCTGAGCTCCCGGGTAATGAGGAAACACCCCAGAGGCTCATTCGTGACTTTCTTCAAGCCATCCCCCTAGCTAAACTTCCTCCAGAGGCCTCGGCCTCTCTTAATGCACCTGTGGAATTGGAGGAACTGTTGGAGGTTTTGAGGGACCTCCCATCAGGTAAAGCTCCTGGCCCGGATGGCCTACCTTACCAGTATTTCAAAATTTTCTCTGACGTTTTAACCCCCCACATGCTTTCCCTTTTCAATTCCTTCTTGGGGGGGGTCACCCGATTCCCAGCTCCATGTCTCACACTCACTTTACTCTCATACATAAAGCGGGCAAGGACCGGGCAAGTGCGAGCTATAGGCCCATAGCCGTCTTGAATTCAGACATCAACATTTTTACAAAATTACTGGCTAACAGGTTGGGGGTTTGGCTGCCCCAGCTGATCAACAAAGACCAGGTGGGTTTTGTCCCTTGTCGCCAAGGGGAAAAACCAACAGAAAATGAGAGCAGCACCAATTCTCCACAACGGGTAAATATCCAAGTTCTGTGCATCAGCCAGTCCACTGGTTGTGTAAGCCTTGAACACACCAACAAGATAGCCAGGAATAGAAAAATGCGAACGGCAGCACCAAATGGATTAAAACAGGAACTCTTTTTTAGATAAGGTGTACAAAATGCAACGTTTCAGCCACTACACGGTGTCACAAATCACAAATGTATAAAAGCACAAATATATTCAAAATACAAGGTCCTTTCCACTGCTTTTTGCCCATGGTATGTTCTGTGGTCATTAATAAACAAAAAACTATAGCAAATGGTAGATTAAAAAAGTGACAAATCACATTAAAAAAAAATCTATTACCATAGTGACACCCTCGGCTCACCTAGGAGGGTGCAGATCGTTACCCAACAGGGGTTCATCCTGCCGACGTATGGCTGCCGAAGTTCGGGTGGGTACCCGCGTTCACACATCCGGAAAAATGCAAAGGATCCCGGCTGTCAGCGGCAAAAACGGGATATAAAGATGGCATCCCGGCCTCCCCTTTTATAAGTGGGGCAGGTTGGGCTTGGCCCCAAAAAATCTTTTCATATTTTACGGGGCCTTTGCCATTTTTTGGGTTATTTATACATAAAAAACAAAGAATATTAATGTGTGAACGCCCAATAGATTAACTAAAAAAGCTAAAGTCTAAGTGTGTTTTTATAAATTGCCCCCAAAAAGAGAAAAAAAAAAGGGGGGAAAAATCCCCTACAAAATTAAAATGGAAGACAAGAAAAGAAAAAAACCCACTTCTCAAGGAATTCTACCCCCATGGTATGTTAATTTCCCCAATTCTACATGACTCTTCATAGCACCAGAAAAAAGTTGTGTTTTTTTAAATCTTTTTCAAAAATTCCATATTAAATAATGTAAAAAATAAAACCCCAAACATTTTAAAAAAAAATTTTAATTGGCAAAAAAATAAAACAAATAAAATCCGCCAAAGAAAAGAGCCGGGGTGTCTTAAAAGGGGAAAAAAAAACAAGTTTTAAAAAATATTTACAGCCAAGTTTCCGTAAATAAGGATGGATAATTAAATTCAAATTCAAATTTAGTCCTGGGGGTTGTAATGTTTGTAGTAAAAGATCCATTTACTCTCCTTTTTTTCAAAAATTGCTTCTCGATAAACCCCCCCCCCCCCCCTTTTAAAGGGGGGGAAACAAAATTAACCCAAAAATTTTAATTTGGGAGTAAATGTCGCAATTCCCACAAAGTGTTTTGCTCCCGGGGCATATACATTTTCCGGGAATCTTGTGTTTGTTAACCCTCAAATCTGCCTCCTTGTCGTCTTCCTACATCATGAGACCAAAAGGACAAGTAAACTTAGCTGGTGGAATGTATTTTCCTTTTAAATATAAATTTTTTACCCTTTGAGGATGTGAAAAGGTTTTTTTCCCTTGGTCAGATTGCCAAAATTTTGCAGCAATTCAGGCAAGGGAAGTTCCCCCTTTTGGGAGTCCCAAAAAAAGGTTTTGGGGAAAAAATTTTGGTTTCCTTGAACCAAAATTGTTTTTAAAAATTTCCCCCCGTTTTTACATCTCTTATATCCACTGGGTGTAGATTGAAATTCGGAATATTGGGAAACTGGTTCGGGAGCAATTTTCCCAAAATATTAATTTTGCAATGCTAACTTGTGAATTAAACTAAAAACTGTAATCTTTGGGCGGTGGGGCAGTTTTGAAACCTTTTTAGTAAGGAGCTGTTTTCCTAACCTTACTTAGTCTCTTTTGCTGGTTTGTTTAATTCTTGGGGCCTCTTGCATAAACTTTTTACACAATCATTACTTCTTCTCAAAGTGTTCTCATCTTTACTATTTTTCCCCCGAGTAGTTGGCTCCCGGCGGAAATCCTTCTTTTTTTTGGGATGGGGGGTTATGGCGCAAAAGGTTTTTCCTACAGTCGCCTTAAAACAGATCAGCCCCTCAAACCCCTTGTTCTGAAATACAAAGACCCAGAAATGGAGACTAGAAGTTGGACTGTTTTTGTAAATAAAATTGAAGTCCCCACACTTAAAATAGTCAAAAAACTGTAAATAAGTTCAGTACTTGCCCCACACAAAGAAAATGTCTAATGAAACACCCCCAGCAGAGGATGTGCTCCCAAATAAAGATTGATAAACCCCCGTTCTCGAAATTTCCCTAAAGATATTGGCTAAGTTGGGCCACATTGACCCCCTAGCGTCCCTCTTTTCTGAAAAAAAGAAAACCCTAAAAGGGGAAAATAATTCCTCCTGGGATGACCCCTAATAATCGAGAAAAAGGGGGGAACATCGGAGCCCCCCCCTTGGAAAAGCGCCACATAAGTTAAAATTCCCTAGTATGTTCGATGGGTTTAACAGAGTCCCAATAAATAAAACCCAAAAGGAAATGTAGGTGTAATCTCAAGTTTCAACGAAAGTGGTGTACCCCTAAATACGGGGGTGCTGTGGGGGCCCAAGCCCCCGAAAAAAACCTATCCAAAAAGATGGAAAAAATAGTGTTGAAAATTGATCCCGCAGAACAATCGGTCTCCCGGGGGGTCCCCAACTTTGGTTTTTTAGGCAATATGAAATTTATGGGGTAAGGGGAGAATTTTTTTTGAGTAGCCCCTTTAAATTTGGCATCAATGATGCCTGCACTTAGGGCTCTATCTTAATTTATTTTTTTCCCCTCATGATTTCAAATTTAGGGTCCCTACCAGCTGAATATCCCCCATATCACTAAATTGGCGCAAATCTTGTTCATCTTCAGGTACCCATGACCCCCAAGCCCCCCCCCTTTGTCCGGGGTTTAATAGGACAACCGGCCCAACATAAGTTTCCCTAGAGTTGATTCCCTGCATAGAAAAATTTTGTGGAGAATATGAGGGTTAGTTTTCAAAATTGCAACTTATTATGAAACCCCTCTTTATAGCCTCAATAATATTGGTGCGGGGGGGCTAAAAAATTATTGTAACCAAATTGAGATCTTAAAATCTCAAAAAACCCCTTTCGCCATTTTACGGGTTTTAATTTTGGTACCCAAAAAGCTTTAAAGTAATTTACGAAAAAACTTGTAATAATTTAAATTTGGGAACCCAAATCTTTTTATAAATGGAAAAAAGCAAACACGATTTAAATTTTTTCTTTTTAATCTGTCGGGGTCTTGAGGGAATTAACTACAGTCAGACCCTTTGATTCTTTCTGGTCTGGGCCCCTTCAGAACCCCTGTTGAGAAAGGCCCTGTTTTCTTCGGGACGTCGCTTGTTTTTGCGACCTCCCCTTTGTTTTGGTCCCACCTTTGCTCTAAAAAATCCATTTTATTGGACTCATCCGTTGAATCAGAATACGGGTAGTGAATCCAAAAGGTTGCCCTGTTTTTTTTGACCTTTTTTGTTTTTTTTTCCCCAGTGGGATTTTCCCAAATTTATAAATTTTCCAGTTTCAAAATCATCCAAATCTCGAGGGGGTTTAAACCCTTTTGACTCTTTAATCTCCAAAGATGCCTCAAAAGCCTCTGATTCAATTTCTCTGAGGATAAAATTTTTCTGGAAACAAGGATTTTAATTGTTCCTCCTTTTTTCATCTCCAATTAGCCCGAAAATTCTTCTGAAAAATTCAACTTTATGAAAATTCAAAAAGATTTTGCTTTATAGTAAAAGGGTTTTTGAAAAGGACGTCATCCCCCAGGAAAAAATTGGGGAGAGTAGCCTTAAATCCTCTTGGAACTCTTTGAGCCTTAAAGTTTTCCCATAGGGATTTATATAAATTTCCCAAGGTTTTATTTCTTCTGTTCTTGTTCAAAACGTCTCTTCACCAAATATAACAGAAGGTGCATAAGAAAAGACGTACCCCTTTTAAAGGACATAAATTTTTGTTTTTTCTTCCACCCGTTATGTATATTACTCACATTGGATGATTATCTGTTTATTAGACGGTAAATCCATTAGGACAGGGAATCGGGGTGTTCTTTCTCCAAAAAATATATAGGCAAACCCCTTGTGCAGTTTCTTAGGCTTCAAAATCCCAAAAAAAAACCAACAAAAATGAAGAGCAACAATTCTCCCACGGGTAAATATCCAATTCTGTCCTCAGCCGTCCCCTGGGTTTTTTGTAAGCCTTTAACACACCAACAAGATAGCCCGGGAAAAGAAAAATGCGAACGGGAGCACCAGATGGATTAACGGAAACTCTTTTTTCCCTAAGGGAGTACAAATGCAAGTTTTAGCCCCTAAATGTGGCCCTTTTCAAGCCACAAAAACCAAAATTTAAAAGCAAAATATATTCAAAATAAGGGGCCTCCCACCTGCTGTTTTGACCAAAGGTTGTTCAATGGGTCATTATCCAAAAAAACAAAATATGAACACAAAGGTAGATTAAACTAGTGAAAAACCATTAAAAACAAACAAAAATTTCATATGAAAACCTGTCACACAGGCAGGGGGGAAGTCGTTTTTCCTCACAATGGTCCAGCGTTGCCCATGTACCGGGATGAAAGGAAGTTGGCCTGTGGGGTCCACACCGGAATAAGCAAAGGCATACCGCGCATGTCAGCAGGCAAACGCCGATATAAAGATGGACCACGGCCTCCCTTTACTAAGTGGCGGTCTGGAAAAAAGCCATCCAACTCGCGATATTTTACAGGGGGGGTGCCTTATTTTTTGGTTATTTTTACATTTAAACAAAGAATATTTAACCCATGTGAACGCTCAAAAGAGTTAACTAAAAAAGAATAAAGTATAATGTGATTGTATTAATTTCCCAAAAAAGAAAAAAAAAAAAGGGGCAATACTTATCATAATTAGATGAAAACACACAGAAATAGAAAAAAAAACCCCTTCATGGAATGCCCTTTCCCCCCTGGTAAAATTAAAATTACAATTCATACTTCTAGACCCTTAAAGCCAAGAAAATAAATTTTTGATTTTTTAAATCTTTATTGCAAAAATTCCTATTTAAATTATGTAAAAATGAAACCCCAAACATTTAAACAAAAAAATTTAATTGTACAAAAAATAAAAAAAATAAATCCCGCCAAAGAGAAGGCCGGGGTGTCTTGAAAGGTAAAAAAAAGTATTAAAAATTTTTATACGCCCCATGATTTCATGAAAATTTCAGGTGGATAATTAAAATTTTAAATTCAAAATTTCCTAGGGGGGTAAAGTTTGTAGCTCAAAGTCCTCTATTCCTTTTTTTTTCAACAAAGCTTCTCGATCCCCCCCCTCTTAAGGGGGAACAAAATCTATCACCCCCAAAAATTTAATTTGGGAGATAGAAAAGTCGCCTCCCCCCAAAAGTGTTTTGCTACCGGGATCCTACTTTTTCCTAATGGTACTCTTGTGTTTTTTAATCCCCAATCTGACCTCCTTTCGTCTTTTCCTACAAACATGAGGCCCAAGGACAAGTAATTACTAAATTCTAGCTGGATGGAGGGGGTATCCTTTCCTTAATATAATTTTATCTCCCAAACCCTTTTTGGGGCCCTCCTATGGGGGAACTTCCCTTGCCTGAATTTTCGCAAAATTTTGGCAATCTGACCAAGGGAAATACCTTTAACATCCCCAAAGGGGAAAAAAAAATTAATTAAGGAGAGAACACTTGCCCAAGTATTAATTTTTTTAATTACTTGTCCCTTTTGGTTATTATGTGGGAAGCGAAAGGGGGGTCAGATGAGGATTAACAAAAACAAGATACCATTAGGGAAAAAGTGTTTGGATGCCCCCGGTGCAAAACACTTTGTGGAAATTTGGGCTTCTTTTTCCCAATTTTAAAATTTCGGGTGATAATTTGTTCCCCCTTAAAAGGGGAGGGGATCGAGAAGCATTGTTTAAAAAAAAGGGGGAGTAGATGGATTTTGGTCAACATTACCCCCTAGGGGCCCCAAAATTGAAAATTTAGTTTAAATTTTCCCTGTATTTTCCGAAACATGTGGCTTATATTATTTTTTAATATTGTTTTTTTACCTTTCAGATGACACCCCCCGGCTTTCTCTTTGGGGGATTATTTTGTTTTTATTTTTTTTTTTACAATTAAAGTTTTTTGTTTAAAATGATTGGGTTTATTTTTTACATATATTTAATAGGAAATTTTTTAATGATTTAATAATCACAAATTTTATTTTTTTGTTTATGATGGGTCTAGATGTTTGAATTGTAATATTTAAAATACCAGTGGGGTAGGCATTCCTATGGGTGTTTTTTTTTTATTTCTGTTGCTTCCATCTAATTTTGATAGGGTATTGCCCCCTTTTTTTTTTTTTCTCTTTTGGGAAATTTTATCAATGAAATTATGATTTAGTCTTTTTTTTGTTAAAATCTTTTGGGGTTACATCGGTTAAAATTCTTTTTTTTTTATATGTATAAATAACCCTTAAATGGCGGCCCCTGTAAAATATGCGCGAGTTGGGTTGGACCATTATTTCCCGACCCGCGCACTTAGTGGGGGAGGCCCTTTGGGTGCCCCTTTTTTAAAACGGCATTTCCCTGCGACATGGCGGTTTCCCTTTTTTATTCCCGGATGCGTGAGGCCGGGTCCGCGCCGCCCCGGTCTGCGCGTCGGGGCCAGGACCGCTGAAACCATTGTGAGGTAAGATCATGCATCCCCGCCTAGGTGTGAGCCGAGGGTGTCCAGGTAAAATTGATTGTTTTTAATGTGATTTTTTCACTAGTTTAAAACCCCTTGCTTTCCTATTTTGTTGTTTGATTAAATGACCACATTGAAATACCATTGGCTTTAAAAAACCCGGTGGGAGGACCTTTTTTTTAAAAATTTGTGCTTTTTTACTTTTGGGTTTGTGCTGCTTGAGAAGGCCCCAGTGTAGTGGTGAAAATTGCTTTTGACCCTTATGGACAAAAAATTCCGTTTTAATCCATTTGGGGCTGCCGTTTGCATTTTTTTTTATTCCCGCTTCTTGTGCCCGGGGGGCACACACTAACGAAAAATATTGACCTTTTAAAACTTGAAGCTGTCGGAGCAGGCATTATCCCTTTTTGGGTGCGGAAAAAGGGGTTTGATGGTGGGGTGGGCCATTCCCCTTTTGAAATGACGACCCGGGCTTTGGGGGCCCCTTCAGAGGCCATCAGGAACCTCTACCTACCCTTCACAGCATTAAATGCCCCCACCCACTTCAGCCCTTTCCCGGTTGGAATGGGACTAACAGGTTCCCCCCTTTGTCCCCCCCCTTTTTCTTTATGTTTTAGCCCCTAGCAGCTGCCATTGGGATTGTTCCGGATATTGGGGGGGGTACAGGTGAAAGATGGGAGTTTAAACTATCATGTTCCGGACGACATCCTTTTTGACCCTAACAAACTTAATATCTCACTCCCACCCTGCGCTCTTTTGGAAGTTTATTTTCTTTGTCTGGGTATAAGGAAACGCTACAAAAACTAAAGCCTCTTTTTAAAATCTTCCTTTCTGAGTCTTATCATCCCTTAAAAGTAATTTCCCGTCAGTGCAAACCCAACCCCTTATTTACTTGGGCATCATATAAGGGCCATTTTGGGCTCCCTCTATCAGGCTTAACTTCCCCCCGCTATTCAGGGAGCTGCATTCATTTCCTCCAAAAGGGGCATTTTTACCCAAATTCTTTTTTTTGGTAGAATAAATACGGTGAAGTGCTATATTCCTAGGCTCTTATCCCTTTTGAACCCTCCCTTAGCGGTTCCCTGAGGGATTTAAATCGTTGCAGGCGGCTCCCTTTCGCTTTTTGAGTGAAAGGGAAAAATGAGTCTAAGGGATTTATGAGGGGCAGAAACAAAGGGGGGGGGGTTGGGGTCCCGAACCTGATTCATTAGATTGGGCCACACACCTCCCCCTTACCCCATGGTCAGCCTTTGGTCGTTTTTCAAAATGGAGTTGTGGAAAGCTCGGATGGCTCCTCCCCCCTCGCTTTCCTCTGGCACCCCCCGCCCATTCTGGGGGATGGATTTTACTGGGCCCAATTAGGCTCACATTCGATAGGGCATCTATGAAAGGATAATTCCACCTACCTACCGGCCCGCCCATGACTTCTTTTTTGCACTTCACTTTTCCCACAGCTCTTCGGGTTACTTTCCCGACCATGGCGGGGCGGGATTATCGCTTTGTAGATATTGTACGGCAATGATAGGAGGTTGCGCCCTTTTGGGGTTTCTTCAGAAGGGTACATCTTTCACAAAGTTCGAGGTTCACTATCTTCAGATTTCCCCCCTCCTTTTCTCCCTATATGGGGTGAAAATTCTGCCCCCCCCAACTCCTTTTGAATCCCTCGCAAGGGGGGGGAACGTAACGAAGGGGCTATTTCCTCAAATTTATTTTTATTGGGAGTCCCCTAAGTGGAGCCCACGATCCCTAAGTTAAGGAGAAATGGGAAAGGTACTTGGGAGACCTGTTCCGTACTCCATTTAACAGTCCCCTCTGGGGGCTCTGCTTTATCATCGTCCCGTGGGTTCAGGGGAAAAAACCCGTTTTCTATTTAAGTTTTATTCTTTTTTGGGACCAACACCCGACTTTTTTTCAAAATGGTTCTCACAAATCCTCCCACTTGTGGAGATGTTCATTCCAAGGGGGCCCCTTCTGACATTTTCTGGGACTGCCCGGGGGTGAAACCCTTTTGGGAACAGGTCAGAGGGTCTGTTGAACGGATCCCTTTGGGGGTGGGAATTCCGTTGGGGCCCCTTTTTTATACTTAATTAGTGGACCAGTTTAAAAATCTCCCTAAGGCTGCGGCTAGATTCTGTTATTTTTCACGGGAGCTAGGTGCTTAACGCGGAAATGGAAAAGGGGTGTGCCCCTATTAGAGCTGATCTAATCTACAAAAATGAAGGGGATGTGTTGGATGGAGCAGCTAACAGCATCTCTCCCCTGATAGGATGGATCTTTTTGATAGAAAATGGTCCGCATGGGATGCCTATGGGTTGTCAACTCACTATGGTGCCAGACTCATCTTGGGACTTTTTAGCACCCCCCCCTCTTCCTTTTTGATGTTCTTTTTTGTCTTCGTTTGTCTGTCTAGATGTTTTTCAAATTTTTAAGCTTTTTCTACTTTTAAGCTGAGGATTATGTCCTTGCAAAGTGTTTCTGATATGGTTATCATATATGGACATCTTGTGTTTTTTCTTAAGTTACACATCCTTCACTTTGATGTTTTGTAAAGTCAAATAATGTTATATTTTATATTCTTAGGTTATTATTTGTTTTATGCAAAAAAATTAAAAAAAAAGTTAGTTAAAAAAAAAAAGTTAAACATTTAAAGGGGTCTAATACAAAACTTATAGTAAGCATCCTGCTGTCTGGATAACTCTATAGTTTTGAAAACCCTGCTGTCTCCCTTAGATCTATATAAAACATCCCACTGTCTCCCAAGACTCTATGTAAGAACTCCTGTGTCCCCATAGACTCTAAGTAAAAACGTTTCTTTTCCCCATAGACTTTAGTAAGAACATCCCGCTGTCTCCCTGGGCTCTTTGTAAAAATCCCATGTCTTCTGATTCTATGTAAGAAGTCCTGCTTTCTCCCTTGATCTATTAAGAACGTCCTGCTGTTCCATAGTCTTATAGTAAAAAGTCCTGTGTCTCCATAGTCTTATTTTAAGAACGTCTGGCTGTCCCCCATGCCCCTTATAAGAACGACCCTTTGTCTCCATGATTATAGAGTTTAGGGGAGACGCGGGGGTTCTTACTTTTGAGCTATTGGGGAAAAGGCTTAATGGTCATACGCGGGACAGGGTATATTACAATGTCCCGTTAAAGACTCCCTTTTTCTTGCACTTTTTAAATCGGGGGTCATGCAGGTTTGGGGCTCAGCTTGGCCCGGACAGGGGTAGTCAATGCCGTTCAACTAAAATGGTGGTTCAAAGCCCTTTTTCTTTACTTTTAATCTGTGGGCAGACGTTTAATGGTCAAACTGGGTACAGGACAGGTCTATCAATTCCAGTTTTAACTAAATTTATGGTTTAAAGCTCCTTTTTTTTGCACTTTTTTTAAACTGGGGTCAGCAGGTTTAATGGCTCTCCCTTTTAGGACAGATATAGTCAATGTCCAGTTTAACTAAAAAAATGGTGGTTTAAAGACTCCTTTTTCCCGGCACATTTTTAATCTTGGTCGACAGGGTTTTTAAAGGGATACTGTGGTACAGGCAGGGATAATCAAAATTTCCAAATTTAAGTTTTAAAAAGTGGGTTTACATAAAAATGCCCTTTGGGACTTTTAATTTGTGGGTGATGAAGGTTTAAGGGCTGCTGTGGGGCAAGACAGGGATAGTGAATGGTCTGTGACTTTTTTCTGTGGCTTTTATAAACCTTAAGTGTGGTGCCTAAGATGTAGCAGGTATCCATTTGACTGTTGGGGATGTTAATTCTAGCTTCTCCAGCCTCTGTTTGGGTGTAAAGAATGAAGGTGTTGTTCCTCTCCATAGACTTAATGGTCATCGGCAGATAATCTATTATAGACTATAGGAAATCGTATGGTTAATTGCCGTTTTCGACTATCGACACGATGAGATAGTCAACGTAATCGCTCATCACTAGTTTTTACTATAGAGTCTATGGGAGACAGCGGGACGTTTTCTATAATTTATAGTGTCTATGGGAAAAAAGCAGGGGCGTCTCACTATAGAGTCTATGGGGACAGTGGGACGTTCTTACTATGTGTCTATGGGAACAGCGGGACGTTTCTTACTAAGAGTCTATGGGGGAACGGAAGTTCTCACTATAGAGTCTATGGGAGACAACAGAACATTCTTACTATAGAGTCAATAGGAGACAGCAGGACATTCTTACTATAGAGTCTATGGGAGACAGCAGGACGTTCTTACTATAGAGTCTATGGGAATCAGCTCGATGTTCTTACTATAGAGTCTATGGGAGATTGTGGGAGGTTCTCACTATAGAGTCTATGGGGGGAAAGCGGGGCGTTTTACTATAGAGTCTATGGGAGACAGTGGGACTTCTTACTATAGAGTCTATGGGAGAGCGGACTTCTTCTATAGAGTTATGGGAGACAGCAGTAGTTCTTTACTATAGAGTCTATGGGGAACAGCGGGATGTTCTTACATAGAGTCTATTGGAGAAGTAGGACGTTCTTAAATATAGAGTTTATGGGAGACAGCGGAACGTTCTTACTACAGAGTCTTTGGGAGCACGGGGCTTTTTACTATAGAGTCTATGGGAGACAAACGGACGTTCTTCTAAAAAAGTCATTAAAGGGGGGACAGGGGGGGACGTTCTTACTAAAATCTATGGAGACAACAGGCGTTCTTACAAAGAGTCTATGGGAGATAGCAGGACGTTTTACTATAGAGTCTATGGGAGGACAGGGCTTCAAATATAGAGTCTATGGGAGGAGCAAAGGATGTTCTTTCTTTGAGTCATGGGAGACAGCGGGGCGTTCTTACTATGAGTTTGGGGAAAGCGGGTTTCTACTAAGAGTCCATGGGAGACACGGACATTCTTTTCTAAGAGTTTGGGAGCTGGGGATGTTCTTACTATAGAGTCATGGGAGAAAAAGGGGCGTATTAATATAGGGCTTTGGGAGACAAAAGGAAATTCTTACTATAGGTCTATGGGAGACAGAGTAGAACGTTTCCCCCCTGTCTCCCTAGACTCTTAGAAAGAATCCCATTGTCTTCATAGACTCTGTAGTTGATGTCCTTTTCCCCTGACCTTAATGAGACGTCCCGTTGTTCCCCTGGGCTCTTTAAAATAAGAAGTCCCGCTTTTCCATTTGACTCTTATAA
>JAODAL010009388.1:0-111145 GCA_025379985.1 Phyllomedusa bahiana
TCCTGTTTGGTTTGGGTAATTTTTTTTTTCCCCTTCCTGACATCCAGTAATAATAATATAACTCTGTTTTTTTCCTCCCCGCCTTGCAAGAGTCATAAGCTTTTTTATTTTTCAATCTACATAGGTAAATGGGCATTTAGTTATAAAAAAAAATTCTAAATTGGGCGAAATGTGAAAAAAAAAATTCTTTTTCCTGTTTGTTTTTTGTACGGCTACTCTTTGGAAAACACAAAAAAAACAAAGGGTTACAAGTTTGAATTTTGATTTCAGGCTCCATATCTCACTATCCACTGTAGCTTTCAACGTGAGACTACCATCATTTTATAGACATAAATTTGACCTGCAACTATTTAGCATCTGTTTAGTTATACAATTTTTTCATGTTAAAAGCATTGTTACTGTTTTGCTCCTGGTGTGGAACAATAGTTTTTTTCTTTTATAAAAAAAATTACAACCTGTTTTTCACATTCCCCAATAGCTCGGTGGTTTTTTTGGGTTTTTCCCCCAAATGAAAGATCACTATTTGAATTGAGGAGCAGCCATGAAAAAGGGTTCCCCCAAAAAAGCTAAAAAAGATATCCCGCTCAGTGATATGGTCTCCCGGCCAGAAAATTAACCCGTGAGTGCCAGAAAGTGGGGAAAAATATGAAATGGTTAAGAAAATAAAAAGTCTTCCAGTCATTCAAAGCCAAAAGGGGACTCCAGGCAAAGTTTTGGAGTACAAGCTGGTCTCACAAGTCCATCGTTCTGGGATGGCAAAAAAGCCCTGATGCACATCAGGGAGCGATTATGCTATATTTCTGTTTTTGTTCCCTAAATGAATTTAGGTTTAAATAAATAGGGTTACTATTATGGAAAATAGGGGTTTATTTCATTGCACCTGGCTACTTGTTTCCACAATTTTCCCAAAAATTGGGGCCCCCTGAAAAGGTTGGCTAAGATTTTTGTTTCCCAAGCCCCCAACAAAACACCCCTTTCATGTTTTCCCGAGCACTATATAAAAAGAAAGGGGGAGTCTTTTGATTGCGAGGACAAAAAACAAAGTGTTTTACCTAAACCCCCTTTGGTGAATGGAGCGGCTCCATTCCGTGCAACCCCTTTTGGGCCCTGGCACCTGCCACGGGTCTAAAAAGAATGAGAAACAGTGGCCCCCCAAACCCCTTCTTTACTGCGATCAGGGTCTCTGCGGCCCAGATCCGTGGTCCCCCATATTTTACTGGCCGGAACCTTTGGACCCATTTTCTGCCATGTTTCTTGTTTTACTACTAACTGTCCCAGACAGGAAGGAGAAAAACCACCATATTTGTATACCATATTGCATTGTTTATACAATGCAATAGGCTGTATAAACGATTGTGCCCCTTAGTGTTGAAGCACCCTTATGGGACTTAAAATGTTAAAAGAAACATCTTACAAAAAAAAAATTATAAAAAAGTTCCAAAATTTTGGTTTTTGCTGCATCCTAAAAGTTCATAAAATTAATTATAGCATAATTTTCCCGCAGTTTAAAACAAGAAGAAGAAAATTAAAAAGCCAAATTTTTTTTTTTTGGGTCATTTCGTGTCCCCTAACAGTTGGAATAAAAGTGGTCAATAAAGAGGCATGCATTCCAAACTGGTACCAATAAAAAGTACTCTTCAGCCCACAAAAAATGCCCCTCAATCAAGTCCGTAGGGGGGAGTCAAAAAAGTTTTTGTTTGCAGAGAAGGGCGCTTGGCAAAATTGGAAAAACAGAAAATGCTTGAATTTTTTTATGGTACCAAAACATAGTGAAAACCCTACATGTTTGGTATTGCCGGATTCGATAAAACTTGTGAATATAATGACACAAAAACTTATACCGGAAATTGAAACGCCTAAAAAAAACTCCCATAAAATGTCGCAAGATTTTTTTTATTACTTTCTGCAAAGTCAAAAGTTTTTATCACAAATATGTCGTTGTGACTCAGGAGGACGCTCTACACCACTCTTACAGGGGTGTGTCACACGGGCCCAAATTAGGAGGCCCCCCGGAACGCCCCCAAAAATGCCTTTAAAAAACTTCTCTACATTATTCTGGTTTTGTGGAAAATATTAATTATTTTGGAAAATCCAAATTGACCAAAAACAGGGGGGTTTTATGTCAATAGTGGAAAACATGATATGGTTTTTTAATAGTATATTAAACCGGGTTTCAACTGTAAGGGCCATTTAAATTTATAGGATAACAGTGAGCCCCATAAAAACATTCCCCTTGTTTGGTCTGGACGTGACTGGGCCATTTTAAAAAAAGAATATGCTTTGATTTAAACCATTCCTTTGGAGCTTTTGCCGATTTTAGGGTCGTGGTCACTTAAAGGGTGAAGTAAGCTCCGTCTCAAGTCTGAACCCCTTTGACGGGTTTTACTCAGGATTGACTTTTCAAATCAACTCTGGCCCTTTCCCCCGCCTGCTAAAGAAAAGCCTCCCCAAAAATGATGTGCCCCAAATGCTCATGGTTGGGGATGGGGGGTTTTCGGGGGAATGTCGGTTGGTTACTCCATACTGCTTTTTGGCACTTGGGCCAAAAAAGTTCACTTTTGGTCTCATCTGACCAGAGCGCCTTCTTTCACATGCTTGCTGTGTCCCCTACATAGGTTTTTGCAAACTGCAAACAGGATGTCTTATGGCTTTCCTTCATAAATTGCTTTCTTTCTGCCACTCTTCCATCAAGGAAAGATTTATGGATTACAAATTATAGTTGTTTTGGACAGATTCTCCCACCTGAGCTGTGAATCTCTGCAGCTCCTCCAGGGTGACCCTGATCCTCTTGGCTGCTTTTTTAATCAAAATGCTCTCCTTGCTGAGGTGTCATTTAGGGGGACGACCCTGTTTTTGGTAGGATAGCGTTGTTTTTAACTCCTTCTGTTTATCGGAAAAATTTGATTGAACAGTGCTCCGTGAGATGTTCAGAGGGTTAAAGGGTATCCCTTTTTTTTAAAACTTTAAACAATTTCAAAACTTTGCCACAACTTTAAACCCCGAGCATCCGAAAAAAGATGTCTAATTTACTTTATTTCTTAAATTAATTAGTCACACTTTGGGTTTTAAAATTTGGGGGTACACATTTTTTTTTGCTTTTTAAATTTGCAAAATTTGGAAAAAACCCGTACAATTTTTTTTACAATTTTACAAATACTTGCTACTTTGTGTTTTCTGGGGTCAAAATAAAATTTTAAAATTTTTGAGGCTTTTTTAATATTTAAAAATGAGGAACAATTCAAAGGGTATGAATACTTTTGCAACCCACTGTAGAAATGTCAACTTGGCAAGTCATTTATATATTTCCAGGTGGAATAACAAAAGAAGTTCACATTGAGTTCTAAGAGAATATGTTCCAAATTTCTTATCTTGTGGGTATTGTGTATAAATGGAAAACAGGCAGGACGCAGATTGATGGCAAGGTCAAATGAATATAGGCTACGTTTTAAAAAGACACAAGATTGGGGAAATAAAATAAAAATGGTTTTCCCGGAAATGGATTTTTTGAATTTGTTTTGGGGTTTTTACCCCATGTTGAGCCAAAAATGTCCCTATTCCGTTTTCCCCAATGTTTTGACTGAACTTTGGAAAAAAAAGGGAAAATCAGGAAAAAAACTAAAACTTGAATTTTTTCTTTAGCCCTAACACAAAAGGCAACCCTTTTCTGTGGTGCTCCAGGTCTGGAGGGGCATTAAGCACGGCATTAAAATTGATCAGACTTTAATTTTAGTTGTCAAAAGAAAAACCGTTTCTGGTGGGGCAGCAAGGGGCAGGGGTTAAAACCCTCTGGCCAAATTACAAACCCAGGAAGAGGCCGGGCTGATTTACCCTTTGGAGTGCAGCTTGGCTCCTAATCCGGTAGAGGGTGGGGGTGCACTTGGGGCCCCTAGGGGCGGCCCATGGCTGCACCAAAATTGGGGTCCGGGGTTGGGGTCCGGGGGGCCCCTTTTTAAAAATGCTCCCGAAAACCCCAAATATTCGCCTGAGAAAGGTTTTTCCCGAGCTTCCCCAGAAAATTTTCCCGTTTGTTTGTTTTCCCAGGCCCCCAAACCCGGGTTGGCTCCTCGACTAAGTTTTTTGACTTCTTTTTTTGTATGCGTTTCCGTTTTGTGTTTGACCCCTTGGTTGCCTCCCAGTAAAATTTTCCGGTTTTTTTTAAACCCTTGGCTTTTGACGTTCTGCACCCTGACCCACCCGGACTGTTTTGGGCTCTGCCCTTTCCCTGAACCCCCCTATAAATAGTAGCATAGGGCTTGTCGTCCAGTTGGGGTCTGTCAAACCCAGGGCAAGCCCCATAGTCAGGGACATGGGCTTTGGGGGGCAGCAGGGGGGGTGACTTTAAAAACAACTAAAAAATGTCCCCAAAAATGGTTGGGAAAAGGCCCGACCCAAGACTTCAAAATTTCTTTCCCCGGGCCCCCGATTCCCCAGAAAATTAAAAACCCAATTGCACATTTTGGGGGGGCCCCCTAGAAGGGGGGTATTTGGGTCTATGGCCCCCCACACAGTGTGGGAAGCAGTCAGCCCCAGAAACCCCCGTGACAAAAACCCATCAATTTTTGGGGAGTTACTCTCCACTGGGGCTAAAATGATGTTAGGGCTGCAAAATGGGCGGTTTCCCCTTTTTTTAGATATTGTTCTATTAAAAATAATTGGTTTAATCACCCGTAATATTTTATAAAAGTAAAAAACACAAAAAGGGAAAGAACACGAAAATTTTAAATTTAAAAAAGATTCACTTACATTAAAGGGAAAACCAAAAAAAGATGAGAAGCTGTAATTTTTTAATATATGACAAAGGCCCCAAAAAATTTTTGATTTTCTTTACAATTAGTAAAAAAAACACAAGGGGTGATATTCGGGATATAAGAAAAAAAAAAATTTTGTTTCTACAAAAATTTTTCTACAGCCCTTTTTTTTTACTTTGGGAAAATATTTTTTTCTTTCTCTTACTTTTGTTTACTTTTCTGCTAAATTAAACAAAAAAATGTTTCACCGGTGTAAAACAGGGCCCCAAATTTTTTAAAACAAAATCTTTTAATCAATTATGGGTAAGTAACTTTCAACTAAGGTTTTAGGGGGCGGGAAAAACCCCTACTTTACCCATTAAGGGCCCAAAAGGGAGACATGTATGGGAAAACTGTTTTGCAGTAAGACTAATCCTTATGCCCCCAGAAAAACCCAAACACAACGCCACTTATAATTTTTCAGAGCACAATATAAAATTAAAAAACTGAGCTCCTGATTGGTTGCTATGAAATCTTTATTTTGGTTGTTATTTACTCTTTAAATTTGGGTTCTTTTGAATTTTGATTTTGGGGGGTTACGAGTTGTTGGTTTTTATGAGCTCTGTTTTGGTTTTTACCCAGCTTTGTTTTGGGTTTTTATGAGCTCTGTTTTTTTGCTATGAGCTCTTTAATTGGGTTTCCTTAAAAAGGGTCTGGGTTGGTTTTTTTTTATTTTATTATTAATTTTTTTAAAAACGCCATTGATTCCAGGGCGCTGTACCCTTCTAAGATAACCTAAGTCCCCAACTTGTACAAAGATAAGTGAAAATGAAATTGGTACGACAGAGGGAGAGAGGACCCTACCCGCGAGGGCTTACAATCTACAAGGAGGGGGAAAGAGACAGGAGGTGAGGGGCAGACATGTTTGTGGAGGAAGCAGTGACAGCAAGGTCAGTGTAGGTTATAGGCAAGACTGAAGAAATGGGTTTTCAGGTTGCTTTTGAAGCTGGTGAAAGTGGAGGAGAGTCTGATGTGTTGGGGCAGTGAGTTCCAGAGTGTAGGTGAAGCACGGGAGAAGTCTTGGAGACGGTTGTGTGAGGAGCTGATAAGGGGAGAGCAGAGGAGAAGGTCCTGAGAGGTTATGAGCTCTAATTGGTTGCTATGGGCTCTGAATGGTTACTATGGGCTCTGATTGGTTGTTTTGAGCTCTGATTGTTTGCTATGGGCTCTGATTTGGTTGTTATGAACTCTGATTGGTTGCTCTGGGCTCTGATTGGTTACTATGGGCTCTGATTGGTTGCTATGGGCTCTGATTGGTTGCTATGAGCTCTGATTGGTTACTATGGTCTCTGATTGGTTGCTATGGGCAACAGAGACAGTCTTAATGCTAGACAGTTTTAATACATAAGGGGCCCTAAATGACCAAAAATTTGCATTTGTTTTGCGTTTGAAATTTTTTTTTTTGTTTAGGAATTTACCATACGGAATAAATTATATTATATTTTAATAGATCATTGCAGCAATTTTTAATATTGCAGCAATACCAGTTATATGTAACTTTTTTTTGTACAATGACAAAAGGGGGGTAAGTTTAACTTTTAATATATTTTATTATTTGTTATATTTTTAAAACTTTTATTTTTTTTTACATTTAGGGCAACATGTATGAACAGGCGTTGTGCCAGTTTTCTGTTGTCAAAAATCTGTTTTAGCCCTGTTTAATAGATGTATGACAGTCTCACTCCAAACTTTGACACAATTGGCATCTGGGCATCTTTGTAATGCACCAAAGATTTGGGGCGTTCTGGGGACGTCACAGCACATTCTTAGAATTAGACACATTTATGGCCCATGGATAGTAGTGTTGGCCAGCGCGTACTTCTAAAACGTTCTGTGTTGGCTCCCACAGACTCACATTTCCCGGTGCGTAGGTACGCATCACGCAAAATGGAAGGTAATCATAGCTCTCAATGAGAGCTATGATCACTGTACTTAGAGGTCGTACTTCGGGTCGTATTGCAGTGCGGACATTGTTGACCTGTTCAAGGGTTGAGAGCACCGAATATCCTGCATACAGATACCAAACCACTTTATCTATGTACCTGCAAAGGCTCCAAATTGGGACCTTTAATCCCTTCTTGACCCTTTTTTTATTCTTCACACCTTCCAAGGGCCGTAACAATTTTATTTTTCTGTGTACGGAGCTGTGTACAGGCTTGTTTTTTGCGGGACGAGCTGACGTTTTTATTGGTATCATCTTTGGGGGGACAAGATTTTTTGATCAATTTTAAATCCGATTTTGGAAGTCAGGGTGAAGAAAATACCTCAATCCTAGTAGTGTTTTTTTTTATTTTTTTTTTATTTTTTTAACAGCGCTCACCCCACAGTATCCATGATAAGTTAGCTTTTCTCTGTGGGTCGATACGATTACGGCGCTACCCAATTCATTTCGTTTTTTTTATGTTGAAGCACTTAAACAAAAAATAAGTGTTTTTAGTGTGTAAAAGAATATTTATGGTTGGCTATCTTCTGAGAACCTTAACTTTTTTTTATTTTTCCATATACAGAGCTGTGCAAGGACTTTTTTTTTGTAGGATGAACTGATGTTTTAATTGGTACAACGTTGGCGTTTATAGGATTTTTTGATCGCTTTTTAATCCATTTTATGTGCTGCGGGACGAAAAAAAATCTTAAATCTGTGATTGTTTTTAGTTTACGGCGTTCACCGTACGGGTTAATTAACATGACAGATTTATAGGGCAGGTCATTACCCACGCGGCGATACCAAATATGGGTACTTTATTTATTTTTGATCTTTTTTGGGGCGATTGGCGTTTTTAAAGGGGAAAAGGACAGTGTGCGTGTTTTTTAATTTATTTAACATGTTTGTGTTTTACATGTTTTTCACATTTTTTTTTTACTTTTCCCCATAGGTGATTTGAATGAGAGATCTTCAGAACCCTCATTCAATAGGAATCGGTACACAGTTTGTTGCTGTGTACTGGTTCCTATGGCAACTGTCAGTCACGATGCCGGGCCATGCCCACAGGGCACGGCCGGGCATCATGACGTCACAGACAACCCAGAGGCATTCTATGCCTTCCGTGCTGTCTGTCAGCACACAGCAGCCTCACAGATCGTAGCTCTATGGGTCAAATATACAATGCTATATTGATCAGCTATATTGATCAGCTCTATGGGTCAGCATTGTATATTTGACCCATAAAGCTTATCAATATAGCTGTAGACTGTCAGCTCTGTAGGTCAGGGTGAACCATAGAGCTGACAATCGGTGTACAGTTATATTGATTAGCTGTATGGGTCAAATATACAATGCTGACCCATAGAGCTAATCAATCATAACTGGCTTACACCGTTTGTCAGCTCTATGGGTCACCCTGACCCACAGAGCTGACAGCCTACAGCTATATTGATCAGCTTTATGGGTCAGCATTTTATATTTGACCCATAAAGCTCATCAATATAGCTGTAGACTGTCAGCTCTGTGGGTCAGGGTGACCCATAAAGCTGACAGTTATTCTTCAGATAAATTATATCACCCCCCCCCCCCACATTTCAAATAGTTTTACTTCAGTGTGAGCCTGTCCAGTCCCAGACCCAGTCCAGTCCCAGTCCAGTCCCAGCCCAGACCCAGCCCAGCCCAGCCCAGTCCAGTCCCAGCCCTAAATACCTAAATGGCCGCCGGCTGCTCTGCTATGCTCTGCGCGGGGAGGATAAGGAGGAGAAGGAGCATGCAGATGTCGGCGCCCCAGGCTACGCTACGCTGCTCTCCCCCCCCCCTGCGTAGTACAGTAAGCCCACGGCAGCCGCAGCAGAGGACATTACAGAGCGCTGCCGCACACACAGCCGCACTGAGTAGTGGTGCGGTGCCGTGTCTAACAAATGCGGTGCCGCGCTTCACTGCCAACTGAGTGAGTACCACACTGAAGCCCGGCAGCAGCAGGGAATTTAGGGAGGCCGGCCACGGGTGGGAGCTTTAAATAGTAGCGCAGCATCTACTTTCTCTGATCAGCAATGCGGCGCCGGGCTACAGTGTTGATTGGCCACTGTCTGGGGACTCAGGACTGTAAAATATTCGGGGTAGCAGGCATTAGATTAGGGGCACGGGCCCCGAATGATAATGCCTAGCGACGCCCCTGGGTGGCAGTCAGGTCCCATTGCACCTCCTCCGATGTGACATCAGTTATGTTAACCAGAAGTAATGTTAAACCCGAAGTGATGCCATGCCAGAAGCCCTGCCGGACCTGGTGCACCATACAAGTTAGGGTTGCATTCTTGTCAATTTCTGCCAAAATTAGTTTTGGGCCAACCCAAATCAAATGGCTTAGATTCATGTCAAATGGAGGACAAGACATGATTATATGGCAAAAAGTTCTGAGTGAAACTATATTATAGTACACAACTATCAAAATTGTAGGTGGTGCGATAATTTGGTAGGTGACCCAAAACCATTAGTTTTGCTCAGTAATCGGCTGCCATATTGTGATATTTTCATAATTCTGTTGCAGAATGTTTCATGTTAACATATTGCTAGGGTTTTTTGTCTCAGTGCTATTTCCTCACAGCCTACGAAATAATAAACCATAAAGAATGAGAAAATATGAGGAGTCTTTTATTAACGGTTAAGGGATTCAAAATGAAGCTTAATACCAATTAACATTTATGAAAAGCATTTAAGTTATATTTACTCATCTGGAAGGATTGAAGGTCACTTGGTTTATTTTAGTTTTATTAAATATATATTGGTATTTAGAAAGTATAATTGTTAGATTGTTAAGGAATTCTACATATTCTTTTTACATTTGATATTTTATAATGATAAAGGTAAATGTGGAGGCTTAATGTTGAGGCTTCATAGACTCAGAAAGGTTATTAGAGCGGTCCTTATAGTTACATGTAAAGAGGCTAGTTAAGAGGACTGTATAAGAACAATAAGGATAGAGATGGGCGAACTTCTCAAAAATTCGGTTCGCCAGGTTGGCCGAATATTCTGAAAAAATACGTTTCGACCGGAATTTATTGGTGGCGAATCGCGTAAAAAAAACCAGCTATTTCCTGGCTGTGGAGAGCCTATAGGGTGTTGTAGAACATGGTGCTATGCTCAAATATGCATAGGGAGCATGGTTTGGTCTTGATACAATGCTGTAAAAACAAAGTTTGGTCAGCTCACCTCTTGAATGTAGTAGTTCTCCAGAGTGCAAAGGGCGAAGCCAACTCTAATGACCTCCATGTAAAACAGGTGGTGGTACAGCAAAATCCGGAGTACGAGATTAAAGGATAATCCAACTTTATTTCCCCAATAGTGTAGACAATGAAGATTTCCATGGTGAACACCAAGAAATACAAGCTGTGTTTTAGGGTGCACAATATACTCCCGCGCTTTTAGAATCGTTAACACTTCACTTCTCTGGGCATTTAAACTGGGGAAAAACTGACCAAAATAACTGAATTTGGAAAATGCAGCCGACAGGGTAATGTCAGCGCAGCTGGAAAAGAACGAGTGAGGGGCAAGACCCCATATAGTGTCAAAGAGACACCCCTTTTTTACCCCGACATCACATGATTCCAAAAAAATATGACGAACCTGTTTTTTTTCGTGATAATGTAGGCCCCCTGAATGGTGGAGGGGGGTGTCGGCAAAAATTTTTGGTTGACTCACTGTTATGTTCCCCTTTCCTTTATCCGCGTGTTGCTTTAATCGGTAATAACCCATAGTATTGGGTAAAGCCAAAAAAAAAAGGGAGTTGACCCAAAAAAACAAGATGAGCGTAAATGGCTACCTAATCATCAGACAATCCTGACCCTTTTCATTCCTTATGACAGTTTAAAAAGAAGGGGAAACCAAAATGTGGCAATGTCTAGGTGGTGGGGGGTGGAAAAAAAAATTGGAAAACCAGAGGGGTTCGAGTGAGACAGTGGTCAGTTGGCAGCGGGATGAGTGGGCCCACAGGTGGAGAATCAAGATATGGAAGTGGAGCACATCAGTAGGCCCACAGAGTGGCAAATGAAAGATTGAGAGGTTTGGCAGAAACATCAGTAGGCAAAAGTGGCCAATCCACAGTGGGGAAAGGGTGGGGCACGGCCAGCAACAGCGCATGAGGTCGGAGAGTGGAAAATAAAAATCAAAGGGCGAGCAAAAGAATGGGCCACAGGGGGAAAGACAGATTGTGGAGGTGGGGCAGCTCAGGTTTAAAATGACTAGAGAAAGTGGGGGGTGGGGGCCATCCCAGTCCTGGTAAAATGGGGGTGGTAGAGGAGAACTGGCAGCAGATGTGGGGAAAATCAGGGGGTGGCAGCATCGAATGTAGCAAGGCAGGTACCCGAAGAATCCAGCTCATTTCTCAAAGTTTTGGGGAAGCTCATGGCTGATTTAATCGGATGCAAAAGGGGCATTGGTGTGGGGAAAATCATGGAAATCCCGCCTGTTTTCATCTTGAAAAAAGTTGGTCTCCCCCCTTTTGGGTGGCAAAGCGGTTCTCTTTGGGGTAACTAGGGCCCCCGCCAGAAAACCCCTTGATGCACATACTCCCGGGCGGGAAACCCGTTTCCATGAAAACTCGGCAAGTTGCGGCCAAAATCCATTTTGGCCCCCAGTAGTCAGCGGTCTTCTATGGGGGGGGGCAGAGTGCTGTCCATTGGGCCCCACCACTGTGGTGCAGGGTCTGCTCCAGGCCCCTGCTGTGCTGTGCGGGTGATTATTCTCCTCACTAGGCGGTAAAGGGGAAAGTGCTCATCAACGACTCCAACTTGGCTGCTGCTGAGGGAGTGGTCGCTCCTATCCCCCCCCCCACCTTCCAAGCAGCCATAGCAGTGGTCGAGGATGGGGAAACCCCCCCGGTCAGACCGTAGATGATGGAAATGGGCAGATAGGGAGCGGGCCAACTGGGTACATAGGTTTTCTATGTAAATTTGGGTTTCTCCCCTCTTGGCAGGTGAAAAAAGGTCCCCTTTTTGGGCCCGGGGGGGTGGCGAGCCAGAAGTCATCCCCTTTCCGGTGTCACTGCCCGGCAAAACAGCATGCTGGGGGGATCTGAAAGTGACTTGAGGGACCCCTGCCTCATCTCCCTGTATACTGCCACGGTGTGTCTGGGTCATTTGCCTCGTCTTCCTCATGGATATAGTCTTTATTTACCTTTACCTACAGGTTTAAAGCTAATCAATATGGTGGGAATACCCCTTTAAGTAAATAAGAAACCAGTGTAGATGATCTAAGAAAGACTACTATGAACCTTAAAGTTTTTTTATGACAGCCATTGTCTGACGGCATATGCTTTTAACCCTTGTTGCTTTAGATTTCCCTCTAACAATCTTGCTATGAGAGAAAACTGAGTTACGAGCGACAAAACCTCAGTGGTAGCGAGAGAAGGGAAAAAATTGAATCATATCTTTGTCTATCCCTTCGTTTGGGGAATGATGTATTGAGAACAGTGTAACTGATTTACATCATTCAAAACAAAGAATCCTTTTTATTAATTATCAAATATTGGCTTGCGTATTTTGGAATTTCTGAGACTGTTGATATTTGTTATATCCCATGTAACAATCAATGAAAGCAAGAACCTAAAATGGGTGCTTATTGAGGGGCAGTTTGGGCCAACAGGGGGGTTAATAGAGGCCTGGGCCCCATAGCAAACTTTTGGATGGGGCCCCCTTACCACCCTCCTCCCCTACCATGAACCAGGACATGCAGTTGTAATGTAGAAAATACAAGGGGTAATACCTCACCAAATTCTCACTATGTACTGCTACCAAAAAAATCCACTTACCAAAAAAAGATTTACCACCAACACTACCCCTACCTATAAAATGGACCCGATTTTTTACCCCCAGAAAAAAGACCAGAAAATTTCCACCACATAGTGACTAAAAAAACCCCTATATTATTATGAAGTACACAAAAACCATTAGTACCCCCCATATAGTGACCATATAATGGTGCACCAGTGTACACAGGTTGCCACGTATATAACCAACCCCATAGTGACGTTTGTGGTATATACCCGTGTACACGGCTCCAGAATATGTTTTTAAAATGTAGTTAATCTTTAGGGGTCCGGGGGTTTCTCTGACGATCGTGACTTCCCCCTTTTTTTCTGCATCCGGTCCCGTGCCCTAAGATGCTCCCCAACCCCTTTCCCTGGAGATTTTGACACAAATATTTTAGAATCCTCCTTTTCCGCACCCCCCTCCCCGCCCCCCTGGCATAGGGGTCCCTTTAGGCAGGCGGGGTTTTGAAAGGCTTATGGGGCCCCAGATAGGTCAGGGTTTGGTAGGCAATTTTGGGTCTCAATAGGCAGGCAGGGGTTTTGGTGCTATATGGCCCCCCATAGGGTCAAGCGGGTTTAGGTAGAGTATAGGGTCCCATAAGATAGCCAAATTTAGGTAGTAAGGCCCATTAGAAGACAGAGTTTAGGGAGTATAGGGCCATATATGTAGGCAGGGGAGGGCTTAGGGAGGGTATAGGGGCCCCCTACAGGAGGAGGGCTTGGGAAGGCTATAGGGGGAAATATTATAGCAGGGGGGCTTGGTAGGCTATAGGGAGCTATTTTTAGGGAGGGGGGGCATAGGGGAGGCTATATGGGGGCCCTATATATAGGAGGCGGGCAAGGGGAGGTTATAGGGGTATATATAGGGCAGGGGTATAGGGGCTTATATAGGGGCAGGGCTTAAGGGGGTATATATAGGAGGCAGGGCTTTGGGGAGGCTACATATAGGCAGGCAGGGCTATAGGAGCAATATATACTCACGCCGGGCATTAGGGAGGCTATATATATGCAGGCAGGGCTATAGGGGCAATAAATAGGCAGGCAGGGCTTTGGGGAGGCTATATATAGGCAGGCAGGGCTATAGGAGATATATATAGGTAGGCAGGGCTTTAGGGGCTATATATAGGTAGGCAGGGCTTTGGGGGGCCATAGGGGCTATATATGGAGGCCAGGGGCTATATTGGCTAGATTTATAGGCCAGGCAGGGCTATAGGGGTCATATTTATAGGAAGGCAGAGCTATAGGGGCTATATATAGGCAGGCAGAGCTATAGGGACCAATATTTAGGCAGGCAGGGCTATAGGGGCCAATATATAGGCAGGCAGGGCTATAGGGGTCAATATATAGGCAGGCAGGGGCTGTATAGGGGTCAATATATAGGCAGGCATGGCTATAGGGATCAATTATAGCAGGGCCAGGGGGCTTCATTAATATTAAAAAAAATAAGAAATCACTTACTCACCTGCCTCTCGCTCCCTCGATGTGACTACACAGCCGGCCAGTCTGTGCTCGGCGCGGGCCGAGCGATGATGTGACGTCATTGCACAGCTCAAATCAGCACTGTGGGTCGGCGCAGACTGATTAGCAGAGCCGCTCTGCTCTGCTAGTACTGGCCAGTCCTGTCTTTGAGTGCTCGTGCCGGAGGGCCCGGCCGTTCAGAGGTAGGAAGTGACGGGCCCCGCAGCTCCGCATCCGCCGGCAGTGAATTAGTATGTTCACTGCCGGCGGACGCAGGAGTCAAACTACCGGAGTAGCAGACGTGGCAGCCCCCTAAGAGCCCGGGCCCCAGGGCAGCTGCTTCGTCTGCTACCCCGGAAGTTAGGCACAAGCTAGGTTAATATAACCCCTTAGCTCTTTTCTATCAAATTCATTAACCCCTTCCTGACATAGTTTGTAAGGCTGAAAAAGACAGACATCCATCCAGTTCAACCTATTGTTCTACAGTGTTGATCCAGAGAAGTCAAAAAACCTCCATTGAGTAGAAGCAAATTGTCCTCATTTTATTGGGAAAAATTCCTTCCCGATCAATTGGCAATCAGAATAAAATCCGTGGATCAGCGACTCTTCTCCAGAATCCTGGTCACTATAACTTGTTTTATTAATACACTCTAGAAATGCATCCAAAACCTTTTTGAACTCTCTTAGTGAATTCACTATGATAAGTTCCTCTAGCAGAGAGTTCCACAGTCTCACTGCTCCTACAATTAAAAAATCCTTTTCTATGTTTGTGTAGATGTTGATGATTCCCCATTGTACTAAATAAAATCCTGGGTATAAATACAATCATGGCGAGAATGATTACAGTTAGCCATGTTTCCCCACGGCTTGGTTTTCGGCCGGTTATTCAGCCGGGTTTGCGTTTTTCAGAACGCCTGTTAAACTGGCCCGAAAATGAGCACAATTGTGGTCTATGAAAAACCCGTTGCAGCGGTCCCACTGCACGGGTTTTCCGGGCCCGACGGTTTTTGTCGACGGCGGTCCGGCGGCCCCAAAAACATTGAACATGTTCGTTCTTCCGTCCAGTTTCCGGACGGAATATGAACAATTCAATGGGAGGGGGGAGGTCTGTTCTCCGCTCATCGCGGAGAAAAGCCGTCCCCCCCCGCGGCCGTGGGCAAGGCCCAAAACCGGACAAAAACCGGCCGGCAAATCGGACAGTATTTGTCCACTGCCGTGGGAACATGCCCCTAGAGCTATCATCTGTCTCAAGTGTTCAGGATTGGGAAAAACATTGATGTTTGATGTTTAACTATTTATATGCCACCTATCTAGGCAGCTATACAATATGGGGGCTTCCCACTACTCCTCCCAATTGCACACTCCATCACAATGTGATCACGGTGTACAAACCAGTAGTCATGGCAGCTGGGGCCCAGTGCTTTTGTAACACCCTACCAGAAGCAGATTGTAATAGCATAGCCATAACTGTATGTTATTCAGCAATACATTTGTAATGTATAATAGTGTAAAAGTGATTGCCCCCATTTTTGGTCAAGTTTCTTAGGGAGACTAAAATATAAGGAAAAACAATAAAAAAAGTTTAAAAAATGAAAAAAAAAATCAAAACACACAATTTTACATATTAAAAATAAAAAACCAAACATAATTGGTATTACTGTCTCCATAAAAGTCTGGCCTATTAAAATATCTTATTTATTTTGCATGGCAAATTCCAAAGAAAAGAATACCCCATACCAAAATTGCAGTTTGTTGGTCTCTTTGCCTCCCAAATAAAAATTACACTTCAGCCTGCAACAGTCATTTGTACAAGTCCGTAGCAAGGCTGCGGACAGGAATGCCCTTATCGGGGCGATTATCCTGTATCTCAGTTAGGTAGGGGTATACTAGATTTATAGGGCCAGGTTTTGTATATCACTCTGGTCCCACCCATGTGGGTTGTGTTTGCCTTCCCTACAAGTTTTTTTGTGAGTTTTTTGAGATAGACTACTAAATATATTTCAATATATTTAATAAAAGTTATTTTTTAGGACCGATTTTTCCTCTTTAAATTGTCTTTCATACAAGTCCGTAGGCATAATAATAAAAAAGTTACTAGGTTTAGAAAATCAAGATGCAAAGCAAATTTAAACACAAAAAAAGGCTTTTAATTCTTTCAGTAAAGCATAAAAGGAAACTCCATACATTTTGTATGGCCAGAATCATACTAACCCACAGAACATACATAACATGTAATTTATAACCCAGGGTAAACTCAGTAAAAACAAAAACCCAGAAAGGTTATGGCCTATACGACTACTCAATAGCACCAAAGTTAGAGCAATTCTTTTCTCCTGCTTGTTTACAGGTTTCCTAAATTACAGAACACCTTTCTCTGCTCTAGCAGTTCTGGCCAGGATAGTGAGTCACTCCTTGCTGTGTCTTATCAGCAGCATAAGGCTAAGTCTGCACGGCGAGTGTCAAAATGCCATACAAAATCCGACAGCAATTTGGCACTTGCAGGACTGCATCTTTTGGTGCAGATTTGCGCAATAGTAGTGGTTGGTTTTTAGATTTGCCATCGGCCCCGTACATTCAATGCATATTCTGCCAGGTTATAAAACCGACCATAAAAAATCCATGCTGTATAGACTACAGCACAGACTTTTCATTGCGATCTATGCAGCACAGTGTACCGTCAGATTTTCTGCAGATTCAAAATACTGAATCTGCCGAAAATCCGACGGTAAAGGTATGGCGTTTAAACACAGCCTAAGAACTCGTCAGGCTTTCTACTGACAGAACTTTAACCTTTTAGAGCTCTGTAACCTTCTGCCCTGCTGTTAAAATCCCTCTATCATCAAAGTCCCTCTAACATGCTCAGTTAAGAATAGCAGAGCTGAAATGTCACCTACGATGGGCATATGAGCTTTAGAAGTGAACCATAAAACAATGAAATAAAGTGACCTGGTATGCTTTGGAACTGCCCACAGCCTGAACAGGAATTGGGAGCCTAAAACTTGCACTGATGAGTAAGCTCTGTGAAGCAGCCAGATGAGAAAACCTCTTTAAGTCTTGCAGTACTCCTTTCTTTCTCAAGGACAATAGAACTGCAGTGAGCCTTTTGCCATAATACAGTCTTCATGCATACAGCGTTGTCATAGTTACAAACCCCACAATTTATCCTTTAAAAAACAAGAAAAATTTTAACTATGGACGTTATTAAAAATGCATTACTCGTGTAGTAGCTGTTGGTGGATAATTATTCAGAAAATACGACAATCAATAAATATGTAAATCTCATTATGTTGCACTGTGATAATTAGTGCCAGATTTGGGTTTTTATCAAATTTGGCCGGAATGTAAGAGATTTCATTCAGGTTGGCCTGAATCAAATTTTGCCAAAAACTGGCAAAAAAAAAGATCAATTCTACCCTTGGTTGGGGTTAGTGTTTTTATAGTTGCTTAACAGTTTACTTACTGCTCCCAATCAGCGTTTGTCCTGGTGTGGCATCATTACCGGTCTAACGTCAATTCAAGTTATCATGATATAGGTTATAGACTCAAAGCACCGCAGAACAGTAAGTTAAAGGGGTTGTCTCACTACATTGTTTCGTCCTGTTGTCTTGGTTTCATTTTGAATTCAGGGGCGTGTTTACTGGCTTCTATTAGGCTTCAGTAGAAGCCAGGTCTGTAGCTATAGCAACCAGTGCTGGCAGCCTATTAGGAGAGATCAAACAGGCCTGTAGCTATAGCGACCTGAGGAGCTGATGCAGCCCAAACAAGATGGGATATCTCAGAATAGGTAGGACACTGTTAATGGACAAATGTTGCAAAGTGACTTGTTTTTGCAAGATCTTTAACATAAAAAGCAGCAATCCTTGTAGTGAGATAACTTTAAGCCTTAAACATTCATAAATCTAAACCTGTAAAACAATTTGGGTTTAGGACATCCTAACCCTAAGGCCGTGTTCACACGGCTTATTTCGCCGCGGATTGGCGCTGTACTCCGCGCCGGAGTTGCGCTGCAGTACGGCGCCAATCCGTCTGAATAATTACGGTAATCCACTGTTCTCATAGAGAACAGTGGATTCCGTCGCTCCTCCCCGCTCGGCGAATCCGCCGGGCGGGGAGAAACTGACATGCACATTATCCAGGCGCAATACGCACCGTGGATAATGGAAGTCTATGGGGCCGGAATTGCGAGCGCAATCCGGCTCGCAAATCCGGCGTGAATAAGCCGTGTGAACGGGACCTAATTATCACCGTAACCCTAACTTTAACCTAGTGTGTCAAACGTCATCTCCAGTCACCAGAACATGTGGCCTATGGTGAAATAAACAGAAGTGAAACTGTACTGGAAGTTAGGCCGCAACAAATGCATTGCCGGATTGGTAAGTTAACCTCCTAAAACACCTTTAACTAACCCTATTTTAGGGTTAGGGTTATGGTAATGGTTATGCTCAGGGACAATATAGGGTCAGAAAATGCAATTTGGATTTGGTACATCTCAAACCCCAATTTTTTTTCACAAATTCGGTTGAAGCTTTTTTATTTTTTTCAATGATGTAGTTGTATGAGCATTTGTATAAAGGAGAAGTTGTATTTTTTGAGGTATAGTTATTTAAACCTTTTTTTTACACTTAGTAAAATATTAGTATACGTAAGCTACTACATTACACTATGGGCCACATGTATGAAAAATGTCTAGGTCTAAAACTCACTTTATTGCCCATAGCAACCAATCAGAGCTCACAGCAACCAATCAGAGCTCTCCTTTCATTTTTCCAGAGCACTATATGAAATGAGAGGTGCTCTGATTGGTTGCTATGGGGAACAAAGTGAGTTTTAAACCTAGACAGTTTTCATACATGATGCCCAAAGGGTATAATACACATACACAACAAAATAGCTGTCTGGGAAAGAGTACATCAATCAAGTTGGAAGGGGGCGTTTAATGGGGTTGTCTCACCACGCTGTTTTACAAGGCCAAAATCAGCTTTTATTCATGCAGCCTGTATCTTCCTAATTAATCTGTGCATGGTTCTATAGCAGTGATTAGTGTAAAGGATATTTTAGTGGAAACTCTGAACCACCACAAGATATGGTGTAATCCACGCCAGTGAGCGGAGTCTAAGTAGTTCCGGTTTTCACTAGAGCCCGCCGCAATGCTGGAATGGACTTGCTGCGGCGGATTACTACCAGGGCGCTACCCCTGATGTGACTTGCTTGCGGTGGCAGCCGAGGTGTTGCGTGGTAAAGAATCGTAAGGCAGGCTCGTAGTCAGGGACAGGCAGAAGGTCAGTGCAGACGGCAGTGGTTCATAGTCGGGGATAGGCAGAAGGTCAGGACAGGTGGCAGTGGTTCGTGGTCAAGGGACGGGGGCAGAAGGTACGGTACACAGTAGACAAACAAGACACTCGGGAACGCTTCCTCTCTAGGCACAGGGCACTATCGATTCGGCAAGGTTCTAAGGAAGGGGCAGAGCTTAAATAGGGTCAGCGCCCGGTGAGACCAATCACCGGCGCACTGTCCCTCTAAATTTTCCTGTAGTGCCGCGCGCGCACCTGGCCGGCAGCAGGAGCGCGCGCCGGGACGGAAACAGGAGCATGGCGAGGTAAGTGGGACACAGAGCTGCCAGGGTGTCCGCAGCCCGAGTGCCGGGCTGCGACGCCGGCCGCAGCTGGGGACGCTGCGACGATGCGGGTGGGCCTGCGATCCGACACGGGGGTCGCAGGGACACCCGTAACAGTACCCCCCCCTTTGGCCTCCCCTTCTTTCTGGCCCGCATAAACCTAGACAAGTGACCCCGATCCAGCATGTTCTCCTCCGGCTCCCACGACCTGGGTAGTTTATGCTTAGCTATTACAGGGTCTCTTATCTGCAGGATGGCTAGTTTTCTGAGACAAAACTGTTATAGCTATTTGTCCTGTGTCTTTAATGCACCTCTTTATTCTATCTTCTCTTCTGAGGATGGTACTGATCACTCCCCTGCTGCATACTACTCACTCCCTTGTATAAAGGGTCTTACTCAGTACGTACTCCTTTCACTTAGAAGTCGTCTTCCTCTTTGAGTTTTTACAGCACAGACTAAATACTTGGAAATTTTATCACTTAATTCCACATTATGTTTCTCAACATCCCTTAGACAGGTCCACAACAGAGTCAGTTGCACAGTAGCTACCCACAACTCCTGTTCACATGTCTCCTGCTTTACTGCTTCTTCCTGTAGCACTTGCAAGCAAATCCACTCCTCACTTTCTGCAGACTTCTGCTCATTAGGACAGTATTGGGACAAATCTAAACCCTTCCTATCCAAGGAGATGAATATCAGCCAAGGGTGACCAATATTATCTTTGGCATTATGGGTACTCCAGTGGTAATGTATTGATGCAGGAGTTTGGTTACATAATGTATATGGTCCCGCTGCATGTTTTTTACACTTGGGTAACTCAATTATTCTTTGGCTACGTATTTACTTAATGTGCTGTAGGTAAAATTTTGAGCCCCATTGTTTGACCCTGATGAATCCCAGTATCTGGGGAAGAAACGTGTTGTTCTTTTTGTATATATTGGGGGTATTAACATTAGTGTAGCAATTTTTGTAGATATATCCATGTGTATATAGATATCCTGTTTTCTGTCTGTTTATACATATTTAAATTTGGTAGTCTTTGTTACGGATAGGGTGTATTATGGTATTCTATAAGTAGCCTAGGTTCCGGTTGGGGTCGTCCTTGTTGGGACAGGGTCCCCTTTATTTTGGATAGGTAGGGTGTAGTGTAGGGATATAGAGTTAAGTGTAGGGTATTATAGGATATTTTAATTATATATATTAAAAGTTATATTTTAGGTCAAGTATTTTCTATTTTGTGGTCTGTGACAAATCTAAAGCCACAGCTGCTTGACAGAGGTCAGACACACACTGTGGCACAACATATTTATTGCACCTGTGGGTGATGGGAGCCCAGGATACAGATCTAAGCACCCATGAAGGTAGTGGACCCACATACTGATTCTTTTCCCACTTTCGGAATCTTAGAAAACATTATGCCCTAGCTACACCCTTGATTAGTCTAACTGGAACCTATACTATAACACAGCACCCAACCAGCATACCCTCTAGAGAAGCTAGAACTAACAATCCTACTTTTTCACAAAAAAAATTAATCATGTAAGCTTCATTATACAGTATCCCATCGCTGCCACCATTTTTATGCAAATGAGCATTTAGTATATTGATACTGTACAATGAAGGACTCACACAACCAATGAAAAGAAGTTTATTTTACTTGGCTTTCGTAATGAGATGAGTACAAATCAGTCAAGGGAGCTCCAGCCATGAATTTATGTGGCCCAGAATTAGAATCAGCATTTCTGGAGACAGAAGTATCACATGCTCTTTTCCAGTTGAGACTAACTAAAATGTGGCAATGCTTAAGTCTACAGTGCCTTGCGAAAGTATTCAGCCCCCTTGAACTTTTCAACCTTTTGCCACATTTCAGGCTTCAAACATAAAGATATAAAATTTACATTTTTTTGTGAAGAATCAACAACAAGTGGGACACAATTGTGAAGTGGAACGAAATTTATTGAATATTTTAAACTTTTGTAAAATATAAAAAAACTGAAAAATGGGGTGTACAATATTATTCGGCCCCTTTACTTTCAGTCCCACCCAAACTCACTCCAAAAGTTCGGGGGGGATCTCTGAATGATCCAATGTTGTCCTAAATGACTGATGATGATAAATATAATCCACCTGGTGTAAATCGTCTCCGTATAAATGCACCCGCTCTGTGATAGTCTCAGGGTTCTGTTTAAAGCGCAGAGAGCATCATGAAGACCAAGGAACACCCATCAGGTCCCTGATATTGTTGGGGAGAAGTTTAAGCTGGATTTGGATACAAAAAGATTTCCCAAACTTTAAACATCCCAAGGAGCAAATGTGCAAGCGATCATATTGAAATGAAGGAGTATCAGACCACTGCAAATCTCCAAGACCGGCCGTCCCTCTAAAACTTTCATCTCAAACAGGGGGAAGACTGATCAAAAGATGCAGCCAAAAGGCCCATATCACTCTGGATGAACTGCAGGATCTACAGCTGAGGTGGGAGAGTCTGTCCAAGGACAACAATCAGTCGTACACCCGCAAAAAATCTGGCCTTTATGGAAGAGTGGCAAAAAGAAGCCATTTCTCAAAGATATCCATAAAAAGTCTCATTTAAAGTTTTCCACAAGCCACTTGGGGGCACCAAAATGTGGAAGAAGGGGCTCTGCTCAGATGAAACCAAAATCGAACTTTTTGACCACAATGCAAAACGATATGTTTGGTGTAAGAGCAACACAGCTCATCCCCCTGAACACACCATCCCCACTGTCACACATGGTGGTGGCAGCAGCATGATTTGGGCTTTTCTTCTGTAGGGACAGGGAAGTTGGTTAAAATTGTTGGGAAGATGGATGGAGCCAAATACAGGACCATTCGAAGAAAACCTGTTGGAGTCTGCAAAAGACCTGAGACTGGACGGAGATTTATTTTTCAAAAAGACAATGATCCCAAACATAAAGCAAAATCTACAATGGAAGGTTCACAAATAAACGTCTCCAGGTTGTTTAGAATGGCCAAGTCACAGCCCAGACCTGAATCCAATGTAGAATCTGTGGAAAAAGCTAAAAACTGCTGTTCACAAACGCTCTCCATTCAACCTCACTGAGCTCCAGCTGTTCACAAATGCTCTCCATCCAACCTCACTGAGCTCCAGCTGTTCACAAACGCTCTCCATCCAACCTCACTGAGCTCCAGCTGTTCACAAACGCTCTCCATCCAACCTCACTGAGCTCCAGCTTTGCGCCAAGGAAGAATGGGGAAGAATTTACCCCAAGCGACTTGCAGCTGTAATCGAAGCAAAAGGTGGAGCTACAAAGTATTAACTTAAGGGGGCCACATAATTTTGCATGTCCCACTTTTCAGTTTTTTATTTTTTACAAAAGTTTAAAATATCCAATAAGTTTCTTTCCACTTCACAGTTGTGTCCCACTTGTTGTTGATTCTTCACCAAAAAATTAAAATTTTATATCTTTCTGTTTGAAGCCTGAAATGTGGCAAAAGGTTGAAAAGTTTAAAGGGGCCGAATACTTTCGCAAGACACTGTATGTACTAAGTTTTGGTGGGTGATGGACTTCCTTAGTTTGCTAGCAAATGGAGGTTACCATATAAGCTTCTTGGTCCCTCCAGCACATGGCCATTACCATAGATAGTAAATTAAGAAACTAAGGAATGTGGTGTTAGCAGGGTAGTGTATGCACAGATAAAATATAGAGACAAAAGAAATATATGCCACACATAGGAAACTATACATGATAGCAACAGGACACAAAATTACAAGATCTGCACAGGCATGCTCATATATGTATTTATGTGGAGATACATAAACACACATGCTTAGCCATATAGAACTGAGACATAATGAAATATAATGACACTGATTCATTTCACATCAAGGAGACACTTTTGTCTTGAGAAACCCAACCTATTACACTGATCAACAGGAATGTCATTTAAATACAGTGGAGAAAAAATTTAAATAGGTTTAAAAGGTTTAATAGGTTTAGTTTCTCCTCATCGCCCTCTACAAGACATCCCTCACTGCTTTTCAAAGGGCCAACATTTTCAGTTTTAATCTTTTTACGATTTATGTAGTGTGGCAGAGCAACCTTAGGTGGTCGCGTGGTGCTGCCACTAGGTTGGGTACAGCTGGTCACCTGCTAAGGAACATGTCACTGAGGGCCTGGTCTCATCAGTCAGGTTGTTGACACCTGTACCTAGTACGGCTGATGCACAGCGATTATAGGCTGGCTTTTTCCGGAACTGCTCCAATTGGGTGGGTGGCCGTTCCCATGTTCCAGATCCATGTTTTACCAGACTAGCTTTACCAGGCTTCTTTTACCATGTTATCCATGTTTTACCAGGCTTGCTTTACCAAGTCTCCAGGTAATCAGGGTGTGTGGTTTGCTGCAAGAAGCCGGAACAGCTGAAGAGCTGAGGAGAGGGCTTGAGGCAAGCAGGTAAGCAGGTGCCTGCCATCTTCCATGGGTTCTGTTAAATTTGGGGGTTGTCATGCTGCTCCTGCTCTTACTCCGACCTGCAGGTGTACCCATGTCTCCCGCTGTATCGTGATCCCTCTCCCGGCACCAGTAACTTACCTCTCCTTGCTCCCTGCACTGTCTGTGCTGGCCGCTGAGCGTCGGTAATTGTATAATTGCCGGGCGCTGGTCCTATATTACCCAATCTGCCCCTGACTTTCCCGCCGAATCCATAGTGCCCTATCCTATGTGAGACAGCATTTCAGAAGTTTTCCCTGTCGTTTTGTTGTACCAGTTCCATTTGCCTCCGTCCATTGACCACGAAGCATTGCTGCCTGTCCTGACCTTCCTTCCTTTCCCCGACTACGAGTCTGCTTCACGATTCTTTACCATGCTACACCTCGGCTGCCATGGCAAGCAAGTCATGTCAGGGGTAGCAACCTGGTAGTGTAGCAAGCCCAACCTGCCTTGTGGCAGGCTCTGATGAATAGCAGCTCTGCTTAGATTCCGCTCCCTGTCGTGGACTATACCACTTGTGGTGGTCCAGTGGATCCACACCTCTGGTCTGCCATTACGGTAAGCCTACCGTTACAGGGTCCTATATCAGACCCCAAATAGAATTTTATTATTGTTATTATCCCCATGTATTTCTACCCATAATGACTTCACATACAGTTGAAACCAGAAGTTTCCATACATTATTTAAAAAGACCAATGCGCATGTTTTGACATAAAATCAGAATAAACCTTACCTGTTTTAGGTCAATTAGGATTACCAAAATTATTTATATTTTCCAAATGCCAGAATAATGAGAATGATGAGAGAGAGAGAATTTTTAAGGCATTTTTATTACTTTCTGCAAAAGTCTTACATACATTTCACTCGTTTTTTGTAGCATTGCTCTTAAACTCTATGACTTGGTCCAAACATTTTGGATCCTTCCACAAGCTTCTCACTAGCTGGTAGGAATTTTGGCCCATTCCTCCTGACAGAACTGGTAAAACTGAGCCATGTTTGTAGGTCGCCTTGCTCGCACCTGCCTTTTCAGCTTTGTCTATACATTTTCAATATGATTGAGATCAGGGCTTTGTGATGGCCACTCCAAAACTTTGACTTCATTGTCCTTAAGCCACTTTGTAACCAGTTTGGCAGTATGCTTCGGGTCATTGCCCATTTGGAAGACCCATTTCCACCCATCTTTAACTTCCTGGCTGATGTCTTGAGAAAACTGACTAGGTCTAAAATTCACTTTGTTTCCCATAGCAACCAATCAGATCACCCCTCTCATTTTTCCAGAGCACTATATGAAATGAAAGGGGCGCCCTGATTGGTTGCTATGGGAAAGAAAGTGAATTTTTAGACCTAGTCAGTTTACATACATATGGCCCATAATCTTCCTTCCTCAAGATGCAATCTGTTTTGTGAGGTGTACTAGTCCCTCCTGCAGCAACAAAACCCCACAATATGATGCTGCCACCCCCATGTTTCACAGTTGGGATGGTGTTCTTAGGCTTCCAAGCGTCTCTCTCTTTCCTCCAAATGTAATGAGAGTCATTATGACCAAACTGTTAAATTTTAGTTTCATCAGACCACAGGACATGTCTCCAGAAATGTAGATCTTTGTTCCTGTGTGCATTTGCAAACATTAATCTGGCTTTTATATGTTTCTTTTGGAGTAATGTCTTCTTCCTTTCAGTCCATGTTGATACAATACTGGTTTCACTGTGGATAATGATACAATCTTACCAGTTTCCGCCAGCATTTTCACAAGGTCTTTTACTTTTGTTCTTGGGATGATATGCACATATTGGACCAAACCACGTTCACCTCTGAGACACAGAACCCGCCTTCCTGAGCGGTATGATGGCTGGACATTCCCATGTTGTTTGTACTTGTGAATAATTGTTTGTACAGATGAACGAGGCACCTTCAGGTATCTGAAAATGTACCCAAGGATGATCCAGACTTGTGCAAGTGCACAATTCTCTTCCTGATATCTTGGCTGAGTTCTTTAGACTTTCCCGTGATGTTACACACAGAAGAAGTGTTTCTAGTGTGCATTAAAAATACATCCATAGGACTGTCATCCTAGTGTATGTAAACTTTTGACTTTGCAGAAAGTAATAAAAATGCCTTAAAAAAATTCTCTCTCACATTATTCTGGAATTCGGCAAATATAAATAATTTTGGTTCCTAATTGACCTAAAATGGGTAAGGGTTATTCTTATTTCATGTCAGATTGTGAGAAAAACATGCATATGTGTCTTTTTATATAGTGTATGTAAACTTCTGGTTTCAACTGTATATTACTTCATATAGATACATTTCCTGTATCTATATCTTCCTGCAGTGTAGGCTTCAGATTTTACATAAAGACAGACACCTCCCACCTTCCGGTTTTTATGATCTCTTCTAAATAAACTCTAACTCTGTAAATTAACTGCCCAGCCGTAGTTAATTTATTTTGTTGGTGAGACTCCTGGCATTGGTCAGCACATAATTTAGAGGTTTTTTGGTTTTCAATATTTTAACCCTGTCCTTAATAACTATTGCTATACCCCATTCCTCCCACCACTCCACCCCCTGATTTATTACTAATTCCCAGCTCTCTATCTTCAATATCTTGCATGCTATATGTGTAGTTGTCTTCCCCCTCCCCCTCCTAGACCTAGTTTAAACACTCCTCCAACTTCCTGGCCATTTTGTTCCACAGTGCAGCTGTGGCCTCCCCATTTAGGTGTAGCCAGTCCCTAGCATAAAGTCTGTAGCCAAGATAAAAGTCAGCCCAGTTCTCAAAAAAAACAAAAAAAAAACCAGTCCCTCTTTCCTACACCAATTTTTGCTCAGGAGATAAAGAAGATTTTATCTACTGCTAGTGTACACAAGTTTCTTTTGGTTACCAAGCACCTCTCCCTGCTCTTTTTTAACTGATTGCTGAGTCACTAGAAGAGAAGCTTTTTTTTACCTACTTTAATGACAAGTACAATACAGTTTCTAAATCTACAGCAGTCATCTCACTGTAGCAGGAATAGCTAGGAAAAGCAGCGCTGATATGCCAATCACTGCAGTAGAACCATCTATAGCCTAATCTGGAAATGTGAGTCTGAAGCTGCCTGTGGCTCTTTGAAACAGCATGGTGAGACAACCTGTTTAACCCCTACAAGACAGAGAAATGATCTGCACACTTCTTAGACTCCTCAGTTCATCTGAGGCTTTAGATTAAAATCAGATTGATCTTGAGGTAAAGCCCTAAGTAGGTTGGAGAGTGATGGAAGTTATATCTGAAAACTTTATTTAAAAAGCTGAAAAAAAAATCTGAATTCTACTTATATGAACCTCAACCAAAGCAAGAAAAGCCCGAAAAACCTGTGGACTCAACCATTCAGGTGACAACTAGATTTGCACAATACTGAAAGCAGTCAGGTTACTGTGGTCACACTTTTCTTGAATGTAGATGCAGGGTAATTTTTCGGGGTGGGCAACAATTAACATTTTAAAAATTTCCCCTTTTCTCAATGTGTTATAAACATGAATTCAGGTTGATTGGAGGTCTTCATATTCTATCTCGTACCCAGAACACCTAATCCCTTACAGAAGCAACTTACAGGATAGGTGATGTGGTCCTTTCCACTGAAGTCTTTGTGATTTATGGATGTAGATTAGTGACATGGCTTAGCTAAGTCTCGAAGAAAGAGCCATAGCCTTGCATCTTTAACTGTTTTGGCTGTATAGGATTGTAGGGTAGCAGCCTACAGTTCATCTTTCAGACAGTAAATGATTTAAAAGTACAGTGAAAAAGAGGAGTAGATATAAGAACCCGGAAAAGGACAGGATAAGTTAAATTGCCAAAAAGATAAAGAGGGAGAGATAGAAAGAGAAAGGAGGTTGCCGCTGATGAGACCAGTCCACCAAGTAACAAATGATGCAGAATCAGTGAATCAGCTATTGGTGAGAGAAAGGAGCCGGTAGATACTGACACCGGGGCAGTGGTAGTGTGAGAAGGGCACGAGTAATCGACGTATGGACAGAGAGGCAAATTCCCAAGATTGTGCCACTGTCTTCACTGCCCTAACTGGAGGCCAAAGAGGGATAAGATACCAACACAACTGGACTGTCAAGTGTTAAGTACAAACATCTAGATACCAAGCTGCATTTTCCTTGAAATAAACGTAAAGTTCCTCAGGTTGTGCTGGGCCACCTTATTGCCCGGAAATTACAGGATGACTGAAGAGCCAGCAGGACATCCTAGTTTGCTGAGAGGTGGAACCCTTAGATTTCAGCAGTTTATTACCTAGCTAAACTGTGACTTTTAAGGGTGTAACAGATAGATAGGTAGATAGATAGATAGATAGATAGATAGATAGATGGATAAAACAGAAAGATAGATAAATAGATTAATATACACAGTATATAAAGAAGGATAGATAAATAAATAGATATGAGAAGAATAAAGAACAAAAGATAGAATATACACTCAAACCCCCGTTATTTAGGTACACTGAGAAAACATTGCGTGGGGGAGGGGGGGGGGAGGCGGGTGGGGGGGTGTGTGGGGGGAGGCACTCATTTTTTTGACCGTTCAGGAATAGACGTGGCCTCATTGAGTCAGTGGCATAGATTCAACAAGTGTTTGCAACGATGCTCAATTGGTACCAAGGCCCAATGAGTGCCAGAAAATATTCCCCACACCATGACACCAACCACCACCACTGACCGTTGATACAAGGCAGGATGGATCAATGCTTTCATGATGTTGACGCAAATTCTGACCCTACCATCCGAATGTCCAGCAGAAATCGAGACTCATCAGACCAGGGAACGTTTTTTTCCCAAACCCTTTTTAAAAGTTTCCAATTTTTTGATGAGCTTTGCAAAAATTTGGGGCCTCAGTTTCCTGTTCTTTGCTGAAAGGATGGGCCCCCCGGGGTGGTCTTCTCACGTAAACCCAAACTGCCTCAAAGTTCGCCGTCCCGTCATACTCTCTTACTTTCCCTCCCCTTTTGGGGTTAACGGGTTTGGGGGTATTTGATCAAAGTTGCCTTTTCACGGGGGGGACAAACCCTTCCCGGCCCCAAATTCTCCTTTATTTAATTGGGGGAGCCCCAAGGGGGGAAAATTTCGCGCCTCCACAGGGGCCCCCCTCACTGGGTGTTTTTTTTCCTTTTTTGGTCCATTCTCGTAAACCCTGAGATGGGTTTTCGTGAAAAATCCCAGGAGATCAGGAAAATTCTGGAAAAACCAGCCAAGGGGGGGTGGGGGGGTGGGGGACCAACAACCATGGCCCCGGGGTTAAACACCAAAAACCCCCTTTTTTTCCCCCTACTGATGCCGGTTTTTAACTGCAGGGGGATTGTCTTTTACCATGGGCTAACAGCCTAAATGGGACTGAGTTGCCGGGGGCCATTGTGATTGTGATTAAAATTAAGGGGGTTTCCAAAAGGAGTTTGGCCGGGTGGGTCCTAATAAGTGGCCCGGTGATGGATATAAAGAATGGGGTAAAAAATTACATAGAGAAGATAGATCGGTGGGCAGGGGGAAACCTCAAAGTCCTTTTGTCCTGCAAATAAGGGTCAGGGAATAAAAATTTCCATAAATGCCCCTGTCCGGGGGGTTTTAAAACCCCTGTTTTTTGGGGGGTAAAATTAAAGGTTTCGCAATTTTTGGGGAATAAAGGCGTGCAGGGGGTTTAGGGGGTATTTAAAAAAGGCTGGAGGTGGTTTGGGGGAGGTTTTTCCGGGATTTCCCGGTCAGGCCCTTTTCCTGCTCTTTTTAGGCTATTAAAACCTGTTGCTCCAACACCAGGGGGATTGTTGGCTACCTAGAGTTTTGGGAAACAAAAGTCTGAGAGGAGAAGGTCTACCCCCAGGCTTGAAAAAAATCCTAAGGAAAAAGGAATCCTAAGCAAAGAAACTTCGGGGAAATTTCCCGCGCAGGGTAAAATCTTTAAATTTTTTTTGTAGCAATTTCCCCAGACCAAACCCTGGGGCATAAAAATAGGGCCTTTTTTTTGCAAAATATTGAGAAAAAACTGTACTAAAAAGAGACTGAGTAATTGTTTTGTGGGGGCTGGGTGGTAGGCCCCGACCACTGGGGAAAAGAAGACTCCTTTTGTGTGTAAACTAGTGGCCGGGGACCCAAAGATTTTTTTTTCTCTTTTTGTTTTTTTTGCGGGACTTTAACCCCGCTGGGAAAAATAAAAACTGGGTGAGGCCAGATTTAAAAAAACAGCCCTTGTGTCTAAGTCTAAAAACCTTTTTTCCCAAAAAAAATGATCCCCAAATCAAAGTGACCCCCGGGCTGTCGAAGATGGGGGCGGGTGGGAAATGGGCCCACAAAAGATAGATAGATAGATAAAATTTTTGAAAAATTTGGAAGCAAATCCCTGAAACAAATTTTAAACCCGGGGGGCCAGCAACATAAACCTCTGGGCACAAAGGGCAAAGCTTTCACAAATGAAAAAAAAACTTGCACACCAAAAAAAGTTTTTAAAAAAAAAAATGGGTATTTTATATGGAATAAAGCTCCCCCTTTGTTTTCACTTTTTTCAAATTTTGTGGTGCTGCAAGTTTTTTTTTATTTTGATAAAATAGATAGATAGATAAAAGAAAATAGATAGATAGAAGATAGAAATAAAAATAGATAAAAGAACAAGGCTTTAATGGGGTTTTTTTAGGGGCCCCAAAACATGCACCCTATGTGTCCTCCCTATAACCTACAGTTTGGGGTTCTATAAATTTGTGTTTAAAATATTTGAAACACAAGGTTTTTGGGGTTTTTGGGGGGTTTTTCCCTTTTCTCGGGAAACAGTTACATCACTATTAAAAAAATTGCATGCCTCAAAAGGACCCTCAATTTTTTTTCATATAAGAAGAGAATAGGAAAAAGTGGGGTTTCCCATACCCTGGCTAATCCAAATAAAAGAAAAAGAAACATTTGGAGGGGGTGGTAAAGTGCAGAACCCTGCAGAACTGAAATGGAGCTGAATAATGTATGAGGAGAATCATTGGGGGGGTGAACACAGGAAAAATAATTTTTCTAGCAGTGTGAACACTTGGGGGTGATTTGATGTGTCACTCAGTCTTAAATATAAAATGCTGCTTTATGACTGTAGATTTTGGGGGGAGGTTTTTTTTAAAAAGTGGGTTAAAGTGGGATGACCATGGAACAATTCTGGAGTTGCCAATAGGCAGGAGTTTGAAGCAAATGTCTATGTCATTGTAAGGTAGATCAGGGGTGGTGTGGTGACCAACCCAAAGGGGGCATAGATCAGAAATCCTCTGTAGTTTGCTCAAAACTTAAAGGGGTTGTCTCACTACAAGGATTGCTTTTTAAGTTTGGGATTGCAATTAACAGTGTCCTACCTATTCTGAGATATCCCCTCCTGTCTGAGCTACATCAGCTCCTCAGATTGCTATCGCTACAGACTTGTTCGATCTCACCTAATTGGCTGCCAGTGCTGGTCGCTATAGCTACAGACCTGGTGTTCTCAGCAGCTCATTACTGCAGGCTAGTAGAAGTCAGTAGTAGCCAGTAAAGCCAGTAAAAAATGAAACTGAGAAAACAGGACTGAGGTAAGATGAATTGATGTAGTGAGACAACCCCTTTAAGATTGCTTTACTTCTTGGTGTGTTAACTAGGTTGACAGATAGTGACTATACTGTACAGAAGTCATCCTTACTCCTCAGTCACATACAGTGATTGACAACTTTCCCTGTATTAGTATGTGAACAAAACAAACTATCAGTTGCTGTATGTAGGCATGGTCAGCAGTACTGTCACTTTCTAGTTTAGTACTTTCTCTGCATTTTCCTTAGAAATCTTGCTTTAAATCATATAAATCTATATATCACAGAACTCAGTTTCTCTTAGTCCATCACATCCTGCTCTCAGATAGGGAAGCATAAACCACCAGAAAGGTTTCCTTTAAAGAGATTTTTCCTTTTAGCTGTCTTCCAGAGCCTGCTCCTCACAGCCTGGTTCAGGCTTCCGCTTCCTAGTTAGGCTATGGGTGGTTCTACAACAGTAACTAACATTTCAGCTCTGCTATTTCTGACTGAGACCATTAGAGGAACATTGATGGAGTGGTTTTAACAGCAAGGCTAGACAGCTTTAAAGGGTTAAAGTTTGTCAGTTTTAAAAAAATTAGTATAGGTGCACACTGGTGTGGCAGCAAAACGCAATGCATACAAAGCACCATATCAACAGCGCTCTACAAGCACTAAAAAACAGTAAAAGGAAATACAGGATTTTTTTCTCAAAAAACATTTCTGCTACTTTAGAGTACATGAAAATTTGAGGTTCTTAGTGTATATTTTTGATCAAAACTGTACTTGCCCATCTACCGCGATAAGGTGACCTCAATACAGATGGGGACCAACTCTGACATTTTACTTTCTTGGTGTCTGCACAGACCTCCATATTTTCAGATAGAGAAGATCCCAGCTACACTCGGCTCTCATTAAAAAAGTCTGTGTGGATGTGCGGTGTGCACAACCAAAATGGGGGTTAGCCACTACTATGCTTTTTGAAAAAATTCCTTTATTCCCTTTGACTATTTATTTAGTTCTTAGAGCGTGCTGCTGATTTTGTGTTGTGTTTGCACTGCTTAAGCTGCCACACCAGCGTGCACCTATTCTAATTTTCTAAAAATTGTCTTGGATGTCCTGACCACTTTTTACTTTTTAGACTGTTTGTATGGGGTAGTAGTTAACCCCCATCTTGATTGTGCACTCCGCTCATCCACACAGACTGTTTTTAATCAGAACCAAGTGTAGTTGGGATCTCTTCTCCCTGAAAATATGGAGGTCTGAACAGATACCAAGAGAGGTAAAATTTCAGAGTAGGTCCCCATCTGTATTGACGTCACCTTGTTGCGGTAGATGGGCAATTACAAAAATCTACGCTATGGGCGAAATGTATGAATGTGGCTGGGCCAGTTTTCTGGTGTACTTTGAGCGAAAAAGAATGTATGAACAGGCGCACTCCGAATTTTGGGGTGTTCTGGGGGTGTTGCACCACATTCGTAGAAGTAGACACATTTATGATTCTTTGACGCCAGAACTTCAGCGCAGAACAGTTAGAACAGTCAGACCAGGTTAAAGGTTGTGCCTGAGCCAGACTTGTCATGCTGGCAAAACAATGCGCCTGTATGTATGACCTGCAGAAGAACAGGTTCATACATTCTGGCACAAGTCTATACTACATTAAAGTGATTTAGAACTGGTCTATCAGCGCCAGGATTCATACATGTCGCCCTAAGAATCTAAAATTTTCATGTGTTTTAACATAGCAAAAATGCTTTTGAAAAAAAATCCTATATACCCTTTGACTGTTTTTAGTGCTTATAGAGTGCTGCTGATATTGTGTTGTATTTGCATTAAAGGGGTTTTCTCACCATGCAGTTTCACATAGACACAGGCAACTTCAGGCTCACACTTCCTGGTTAGGCTGTGGATGGTTCTATAACAGTGATTGGACTATAAGCTCTGCTACTCCGAGCTGATCCTGTTACAGTGACATGAGGGCTGGAGATCTAAAAACTGTAGTGCACACAGCTACAGAGCTCAAAGGGTCAGAACATGTCAGTAACCTAGATAAACAAGCTCCTTTGCTAGCGATAAGACTTAGCAGTGAGTGCCTTACCATGGCCAGAAAGCAGCTTGTAGCAATCAGAGCAGAGAGAGAGCATAGAGAGGTGGTCTGCAACCTAGAGAAATTTGTGTATACAAAGAGGAGATAAAATTTCCTTTATCTCCTAACCAAAACAAAATCAAAACAGCAATGCATTTGGTAATATTCTCCATTTCCCTTTTCCTACATGTTAAAAGCTAATCATTTTGGTGAGAAAATTCACTTAAGCAAGCTCCTAAAAGAATCACAGCTCTAAAAAGGGGACCATCTTACTTCGCACCCATCTTCCCTCACTTACATGGTCTTCATAGCAGAGGCTGAGGGCAGATTTCTGCTTTCTTTCCTTCTTCAGGTATTATGTAAAGTATTACATCAGTTCTGGAGCTGAAAAAGCCAGGTGGCTATCTGCTTCCGATCACACAATCTTATGTAATATCCCCAGAATATCCCAGTGTGGAGAATAAGGGAATTGCTTCTAAATTTGCAGCTGTAAGAAGTTAAACAAACATATTGTCAGAGATCCAAAAAAAATGAGTCTAGGGTTGAACAATTCTTGCCAAACTTCAAAGTGTGTAATGTATTAATATGATCTCATTAGAACGTCAAGCGGTTTTCTGCGCAAGGTCAGTTATCAGCCATAAAGAGCAGGGAAGCTTGTTAATCTGAGTGTCCACAGTCATCAGCTGCATGGTGGAGACTTATTACCATAAACCCGCCATATGATGCCGATTGTCTTGTCTCTGTTGTACAATACTGTGATTCACCAACAATATTCACAGTAAACAAGCCCAGCTGCTCGCAATGTCCTCCAGCTTATTCAGAGCGTATGTTCAATGTTAGGCCAGTGTCACTGGAGGCTGTCATTTGTACCAGCTTGAAGACACCGCCACTACACTTTTGACATTTGTGTCTATACCATTCTGATATAGAAATGTATTATATACAGTATTGAAGATCATGGATTAATTATCAGATTATACACCTTACCTCCTTTTACTTATTAATTTCTATAGCGGCATCAGCTTCCATAGCGGTGTACATACAGTAGCGTAACAATTTGAAACAATTACCATGATCTTTCTTGTCTTCATTTTAAGGGATTGTATATTTTACAAAACCATATTCGTATACCCTACCAAAGAATTCTAAGTAAATAAGGAGGGTTCCTCCGTTTCGGATCCTTATCTTTTAGTGGAGTCGAGAGCGGCTACTTAGAGTATCCTTTTCTCTGATGGATATGTTCTGTCCTGTATTACACAGACAACATATAATTTTAAATGACCACTATGTAATGTTTTATTTCTCCTGTTGTGGCACTTCAGGGAAATTAAAGGGGTATTGCAATGTGTTAGCAGCAGATTATCCAGATCATTATCCAGTAGTTGAACAGCAAAAGGAACTTTATTCTTGAAGAGAACAAGTATAACTTCTCAGCACACATGAGAACATGTCAGCATCTATCAGTCCATTTGCAGTAAGCAAGATCTGAGCTGTCTCTTCCTAACAGCCTAACTTTATCAACAATGACAATATCCCTGGACAAAGGCTCACACATGCAATACATACAAAAATGGTTGTTGCACACAGTAATAAGTATTATTCCAACACCCCCACTCAACAACTACTTATCCAATTAGTCCCATCATCTTCCTGAAATCTTCAAATTTGGGTTCTTGGCAATGGCTTTGTCATGGCATCAGCTATCATCTTGTCAGTTTCGCATAGACAAAGTCAATGATACCATGTTCCACTAAATCTCGCGGGTTTGGTGATGTCTTACATCAATGTGTTTGGTCCTGGCATTGATCCTTTCACTGCTGGCGAGTTTAATACAGCCTTGGTTGTCTTCATAAATCGTAACAGGGAGTTGGAGATTATACCAAGATCCTCTAACAGTTGGTTTCAACCAAATTACTTCTTGACTGGCATGAGCTGCTAAAATGTATTCTGCCTCTGTAGATGATAACGCAACTGATACCTGCTTCTGCTTGACCAAGAAATTGGACTTTCTCCTAATTTAAATAAGTAACCGCTTGTTGACTTTCGATCACTTAAATCTCCGGCCCAGTCTGCGTCCACGTAAGCTGTGAGCTTTAGATCACCATTTGCAGATATTCTTAGGTTCATTTCTTGAGTTTGCTTCAGATATTGAAGGACTCTTTTAACTGCATTCCAGTCTCTTTGACTTGGCTTACTTACATGTCGGCACAGAATACCCATTGTCGCTATGATATCAGGACGAGTAGTTGTGGCTATGTATAGAAGTGCCCCCACTGCTTTTCTGTAACTATCATTGTTGGGGAGTAGATCATCTTCTCCTTCCAACATTGGTAAGATGGATCCATTGGTGTTGAAATGCCTTTGGATTCTGACATTCCAAACTGGTTGAGGACTGTGACAATTTTAGCTTTCTGGTTGAGAAGGAAACTTCCATCTTCTTCTCTTTGGATCTGGATTCCTAGATAATGTGTCACATTTCCAAGGTCCTTTGTTTCAAAATGTTGGTTCAAAATTGTTCCTACTTTTGTAATTTCAGCTTCTTCTTGATGAGCTATGATGACATCATCAACATACAGAAGAACATACATCCACTTATCTGCTGTACATTTAGTGTATGAACATGATCAGCTTGACTTCTTCTAAATCCCTCTTTCAGCAGAACGTCATTCAACTTAGTGTTCCACACTCTTGCTGATTGTTTTAGGCCATAAAGAAATTTTTGCAGTTTACACACAAGGTGTTCTTCTCCTTTTTTAATATAACCTTCTGGTTGAGTCATATACACCTCTTCTTCAATGTCACCATTTAGAAAAGCTTTCTTAATGTCATAATGTCTTACTTTCATGCTTTGCACCGCTGCTACAGACATTAAAACTCTAAATGTTGTTTGTTTAGCGACTGGAGAAAATGTAGCATCATAATCTTCTCCATATTTTGTAAGTACCCTTTTGCAACTAGTCTTGCCTTGAATCTATGCACGTTACCATCAGAGTCATACTTGGATTTTGAAAATCCACTTACATCCAATTGCTTTCTTACCCTGTGGTAGCTGGTAATCTTCCATTTCTGAAGCTGTTGAAGCGATTCCATTTCTTCATCTGCAGCTTAAGCCATTTCTGCTTTTCATGGACTGGTAATAGTTGCATCTCTTCCCATGACTCAGGCTCTGACTACAATGTATCTTCACCATGTAAGACAGGCGTTTAGCTGAATACCTTTGTTGCACCTGTTGGATCTCCTGATTGAAGTTCAGCAGTATTACAGTTTCCTCTTCAGTAACTTGAGAGTCGACCCACACACTTCAGCGTCTTCTTCCTTGTTTTCTTGAATTTGTGACTGTGGTTGTCTGTGGCTCAAATGGAATTACTGGAGTAACTTCAAGAAATTTGAGTGATACGGAGTTTTCATCTATTACTACATCCTGCTGATTGTCACCTTGTTGGTCTCTGGGTGCAGGATTCTGTATCCTTTTTGGGCTTCACTGTCGCCTACCAGGACTCCTTCCTTAGCATGAGCTTTCCATTTTGTACGCTTTTCTCTAGGAACATGCACGAATGCTTTACTTCCAAATATTCTTATGTGCTTTAATTCAGGCTTCTTTTTGTTCCATTGCTCATATGGAGTTTTCTTTGTAGCTTTCCCTGGTAATCTGTTTTGAAGATAGCAAGCAGTCATTATTGCTTCTCCCCAATATGTTGTTGGTAACTCAGCATCAAAAAGCATACTTCTTCCACTTTCACAAAGAGTTTGGTTTTTCCTCTCTGCGCCACCATTCTGTTCTGGGTGGTATGGTATGGTAGTCTGGAACACGATTCCATTCTTTTTTAATATGGCTTGTGCCTTTCCACTTGTGTATTCAGTTCCATTGTCAGCACACAATGTCTTCTGCATTCTTCCAAATTTGTTGGATACTTCAGCTAGGTACTCTTCTAGTTTCTCTGCAATTCATCTTTGCTGTGAAGCAAGTACACAATTGTATATCTGGAGTAATCATCAATAAATGTGAGAAAATATCTCTTCTTCCAGGTGTTTGAGTACTCATTGGACCACACACATCTGTATGAATCAAGTCCAGTGGCTGTGCTGAGGTAGTGTGCTGTGTTTAGGAAATGATTTTCCTTGTCATTTTTACCTTTAAAAGGCAGCTAGTACACTTCATCTTCTGACTGCATTGGTCAATTGTAACGCCGTTAGCAAGCTCTTCCTGAACTAGCTTTCTTATTGCTTCTGGGTCCCTATGCCCAAGACGTCGATGCCACACATGGATTCAATTCTCATGTTCTTGTTTGACAGTATAAACAGCCTCCTGATATTGTAACTGGTACAATCCATCTTTGATATTTCCTTTTGCAAGAGTATGACCCTCTCTTGTGATGATGCAGCTGTCATCCATAAAAGTAACTACATTCCCCTGTCTTGTGAGTTTCCTCACTGATAACAAGTTGCTTTCAAGACTTGGAACATAGAGCACATCCTTTACTTGGATCTTTCTGGTTTCTGTTGGAGAGACTTGGCAGTGGAGGTAGCCATCTCCTATTCCTTCTGAAGTTATATACTGACCATTGGCTAAGATGACTTTTTCTGATTTGCTTTGGTCCAGGTTAGAAAAGAAACTTCTGTTATTTGTCATGTGGCTTGTGGCACCGGAGTCTATGCACCATACATATCTTGCTGATCTGCCTGTACTTGTATTAAATGCTGATTCAGCACACACAGTGTCCTTTTCTTCTTTAATAGCACTTTTGGCTTTCTGATTGTTCCCTTTTTCTTTAAGCTGATTAATTTTTGCTTTCCAGATTCTGCAATTTGCCTTTATGTGACCAGTTTTCCTGCATACAAAGCATTCACATGTTTCCTTTATATGACTCTTATGTTTTTGTATGATCCTGAGTCTTTAATGCAGATTCTGCGGTGGACATATCACTGCTGCTTGTACTCTCTGTTTTTCTCTTATACTCATCCACAAGCTTGCCTTTAACATACTCTAATGTGAGCTCATCATCAGGCCGTGCAATCTAGTGCGGGACCAGTGTGTCATAGCTTTCTGGGAGACCGGGTGAGTAACAGTGCAGCAACATGGAAGTCTTTTATGTTTTCGCCTATTCCGCGCAGACGCTCCACTATTTCAAGGGTGTCTCTGATGTAGACCTGCACATTCTGGCCCTTACTTAACTTGGACTGATACAATTTCCTCATTAGATAAAGCTTATTGCTAAGATTTGTTCTTTCATGCACTTTCTGCAGCTCTTCCCACATGTCCTTTGCAGTGTTACATTTGCATATGTGTACAATCTGGTCATCATCTATAGTGAGGGAGATAGTGCTCTGTGCTTTCTGATCCTTCTCTATCCATTCCTCTGATGGAGGATCAGGCTTGGGCTCCTGTGTATATTTCCACATACCTTCTCTTATTAGAAGCATCTTCACCTTGAATTTCCAGGATTGTAGTTCTGTTTGCCAGTGCACTGAGAATTTCACAGGATTGCTAGTGCTAGCAGCCATCTTATCTTCTTATTTATCTTCTCACTGTTCACACTTTACTGTTGTACTGGGATACTGGAATACTTGGATACTGGGATACTTGGATACTGGGCTTCTGGGCCCATAACTTGTTAGCAGCAGATTATCCAGATCATTATCCAGTAGCTGAACAGCAAAAGGAACTTTATTCTTGAAGAGAACAATCATAACTTCTCAGCACACATGAGAACATGTCAGCATCTATCAGTCCATCTGCAGTAAACAAGATCTGAGCTGTCTCTTCCTCTCAGTGTTTTTTTTTTTAAACAGCCTAACTTTATCAACAATGACAATAACCCTTGACAAAGGCTCACACATGCAATACATACAAAAGTGGTTGTTGCACACAGTAATAAGTATTATTCCAACACAATGAGCTTTAAACATGTAGGAAAAGGAAAATAATGCCTATCACCAAATATATTGATGTTATGATTTTGCTTCTCCTCAGAGTTAGGATCAGATCTTATCTCCTGTTTTTGTACACAAGCTTCCCTGGTTAAAGGGGTTGTCTCACTACAAGGATTGCTTTTTATGTTAAAGATCAAGTCACTTTGCAATATGTGTCCATTTACAGTGTCCTACCTATTCCTAGATATCCCTTCTTGTATGGGCTGCATCAGCTCCTCAGGTCACTATAGCTACAGACCTGTTCAATCTCTCATAATAGGCTGCCAGAGCTGGTCGCTATAGCTACAGACATGGCTTCTGCTGCATCCTGGTAGCAGCCAGTAAACACGCCCCTGAATTCAAAATGAAACCAAGAAAACAGGACTGAGGTGAGAGGAATCAATGTGGTGAGACAACCCCTTTAAAATAGTCTAAAAAAAAAACTGGGAATCTAGCAAGAGAACCAAGAGTGACTTTTAATAACTATATTTACTTTTTTGTCATAGGTAAACTTAAACTCTATCAGTTCTCAATCTATAAAGCACTAAAAATGTAACTTTTATTATATATAACACTTAACCTCGATACACACTATTTTAAAAACCTGATTTCTAACCTCTCAGATTGTCCCTTTCTAATTGTGAAGGAATAGCTCCTTTTCTATTATCAAGTCTGGTGGAACACCACCTATTAGCAGGGAAACCCTAGATATACAGTGATTTACTAACTCCAATAAGGGATCCAAAACATCTTACTTGGGCAGTCATCCCTAATCTGATGGGCATGAAACATATAAGGTTTCCTTGTGAGACCCTCTGCAGCGGGTAACACAGTAGAGTAGAAAGAGGTAGAAAATCACAAATTAAAATGTCATGCCTGACCTCCCCAACATGTTTCACCAGCTAACTGGCTTCATCAGGGGATAGAGGTCCGGTCCCATGTGGTCTAGCTCATTTCCTTTTATATGATCTTAGGTACACACCCTATTACGGTGCTCACCAACTGGCCACCAGAGATTCAACAATACCCATTCCCCCCTTTTTCTCTCCTGCATGCATACTGAAACTATTTACTGCTGCTGCTGCGTTCTTATAAACAACATTCCTCAGTCAAATTCACCATCTCCATAGCGGGCTCCGCCCTATCTTACCATGCCGCCCGAGCACTGTACCAATGGACATTTCTGCCCTAACTGTGACGGACTTCCGTCCAACTTCTCTCACATTACTGCGTCTGTGCGGCTCACCTAGAACGGACTAAACCCTTATCTCTGAAGTGGTTGGGATAGAGATGTCATTCCCTGCTCTGTTCCTTATCTTGAAAGATGGGAGATTGCTTCCGTTATTTAATGACAAACGTTAACCATACATGCCAACTTTTGAAAGGGGAAAAGCAGGAGATTTGAAGATGGCCACGCCCATCTTGTTGACGAGCCATACCCCTTTGAAAAAGCCACACCCACTCCACCTAACTGCATAACGGCTCTGGAAGAAAACCAGGTTGTTGTCCACACTAGCCAGGTAGTAGCCCCCTTTATCCAGGTAGTGCCCATTATAGCCAGGTTGTAGCCCCTATAGTCAGGTAGATGCCCCTTACAGCCAGGTAGATGCCCTCTTGTAGCCAGGCAGTGCCCCCTTGTAGCCAGGCAGTGCCCCTTGTAGCCAGGCAGTGCCTCCTAAGGCCAGACAGTGCCCCCTTGTAGCCAGACAGTGCCTCCTGGTAGCCAGGTATTGCCCCCTAAGGCCAGGTATTGCCCCCTAAGGCCAGGTATTGCCCACTTGTAGCCAGGTATTGCCTCTTGTAGCCAGGTAGATGCCCCCATTAGGCAGACCGTGCCCCCATTAGCCAGACATTGCCCCTTGTAGCCAGGTATTGCACCTTGTAGTCAGGTAGATGCCCCCATTAGCCAGACAGTGCCCCATTAGCAAGACATTGCCCCTTGTAGCCATGTATTGCCCCTTGTAGTCAGGTAGATGCCCCCATTAGCCAGACATTGCCCCCCATAGCTAATAAAAATAAAATAATAAAATCTACTTACCTCACCAGGCTCCCTGCAGCGCGGCCAGGTCCGGAGGCTGCCCACTGAGTACTCTTAGCATCGCGCGTCACACCCCCTGTGACACTGACCTGTATGTACAGCACCCACTGGGCGCTGTACCAAATCATGAGGCAGATAGTATTTGCCTCGGATTTCTACCAAGGTCTACACGTCATACTTTTCCAATTGGAAAAGTCTAATGTGTTAACATTCTCTTTAATGTGTGGACAGACTAGTTTTAGGCTTTGAGGATAGAGTAATTTTTTTTTCCATTACTGCCATAATTTTTTAATTTTTCCACCAACTAGCTGCATAAAAGTGTGTTTTTTGTAATTGCGCTATTTTGGAGCATGTATATTGTTTAATAAACTTTATTTTGGAGGGAAGGCAGCAATCCAGTCTTTTTTATTTTCTTATGGCATTCCCTCTCTGGTATAAATGACATGTTGACTTCATTCTGTCAGTATGACTACAGAGATCCCTCCGCCATACAAGAAACCAGCGTCATATATAGCATATGGTAGGTGAGGGGGAACAGATTTCCAATGAGGGCATTTTGCATTAGGGTAACCTAGGATAAATGATATTCTTAGGATAAGTTCACACGGCATAATTGTGGGACGTAAGTACACCCCACAATTACGGCGGGACTTCGAAGGTCGCACCGATCGGTGCGTACTCCCGCGGGGTGGGGGAGCGACAGTCCGCCGGCCCCATAGACATTCATTACTAGTAATTGACATGTTCTATGAGAACTGTGGATTACCGTAATCACTAGGGAGCATTTCGCTTATATTTGAGCGCAGTATGCCACGAAATACGTGGCTAAATGTGCCCCAGTTTAAGCCATGTGAACATAGCCTTACAATTTTATTTTTACCAGTAAATATTACTATTATAGGATATAAAGCAGCTATGGAATATAGGGCAGGGGATACTGAGCCATAATTGATGTAGTTGATTTTTTCTGATGCTGAAACCTATATTACTGACACACACCATTTACTACAATGCACATTGCTATGCAAACAGAATTTTCTGCATAGCAAACACATGGTCGCTAGCCTTTGGCCAAGGTAAACAGACAACTTCTGCATTATGTACACAGCACCATACGCAGTGCAGACACAGCACCTCGGTTATGTGCAGAGGGTGCGGAGACTCCATGTGGTCCTCACATCACGTGTTGCATGAGCCCAGGATTCAGAGTGACTTCCTTATAAATCTAAATTTATTCTGTTCATATCCTTCAAACTGATGTATATCTGACCTCATGCAGATAGCTGTTCTTCAAATCATTGATCATGTTTTTTTTTAACTGTGCATCCACCCATCAGCCATAACATTGAAACTAAGTGATTTGAATAACATTGATCTTTGTTACAATGGTCCCTGTCAATGGGAAACATGCAATTAGCAGAAAGTGAACAGTCAGTTCTTAAAGTTGATGTTGATGTAAGTTGATGGTTTAGAAGCAGGAAAAATGGTTAAGTGTACTGTTGCTTGAATCTGTCCCTGTTCAGTTGGACACTGCTTTGAACAAATGTGTGAAAGAATCCAGAGTTTAGGACATCCTGAACTCAAATGTGTTCACTCTGATCCTAACCATACTAGTAATCCTAAAGGGTTATTCCCACTTCTAACATTCCTCACCATTGCCTCAGAAATGACTATGTTGTTTGTGTAATGTTTACCGTTTCTTGCCAGATATCTTTTTACTCTTGGCTTAGTACAGGGAGAGACACAGTACGGGGAGAGTACACAGTACTAGCACATATTGTTTGTATATATATATATATACAAGCAGTCCCCAGATTACGAACGAGATAGGGACTGTTGGTTTGTTCTTAAGTTGAATTTGTATGTAAGTCGGAATAGGTATATTTATTAAATGTATCTCCAGCACAAAATATTTTTTGTTGAGCTTTGGATGGCGCAGGAAAGTTTTTTTTTACATTTGTTTTGCTGTCTGTGCCCCTGTTAAGAAGAATTCACCCCATTTTCACCTCAGGTGCTGTGGTGGCATGCTGGAACTTTTTGTTCTACAGCTACCATCTTCTGTGGAACATGGAACTACAAGTGCCAGTATATATATATATATATATATATATATATATATATATGCAGAGCGACTACAGGTAGTCGCCTGTTTCTGCCACTAGGCGGAGTTTGACAGGAGTCATACAAGCAACCCGCCACCAAGAGTACCTGGCATTGGTGGAATAAGAGCCGGCCATATGTATTGTCAGCCACACTAAGTGGTTGGCAGATGTTTATTTTGGTTGTTCTGGGTCGGCTCTTATTGGGAGAAGACAACATGTCGGGTGGGTGTCTAATTCCCATGTTCCAGCCCAGGCCTTTTATAGGAATCCAGAGACCTGTCCAAAACCTGGCCTGGAACAAGGGGAGTAGACACCCACCCGACACGTTGTCGACTCCCGATAAGAGCCTGTAGCAGCAGCAGCACATTTCTCTGGATTGCCACCCACCATGGGACCCACATCCTCTGTGATATTCTCAGCATTGTTGATCATGACCTCTAGGGGAGGACTTGAGCTTGGTTGCTCTATAGCTAGGGCTGTCAGTTCTTTAGAAGCTAGTTCACACTTGGCATTAATTTCACACCTATCCCTAACAGCCATGACCTCCAGGGGTAGGCCTGAGATACTCTCATCTATGGTTATCTCTGCAGCCGCTAGTTCAGACTTGGCAATCCCCTACATTACACTGGGAGCTACACTGGGACCAGTCTGCAGGTTGCTATAACCCACTGGGCTCATACCAACTGTTTGATCTCCAGCCTGGATTTCTAGAGGCCCACCTGAGCTAATCCCCTCTACTTTTTTGGCGTCTGTTTCTATAGCACCCTGTTCAGACAAAGCATTTTTCTCACAAATATCAGTTTCAATCGGCAACACAGCATGTAATATACTGAGTCCATTAGACTTTACCAGTCCATCTTCCACAGTCCTGCAACTGCTCTCGGGACTCTTCTGGCCTGGCAGCATATGTGGAGCTCCACCAAGCCCAGCCAAGTCCTCACACAATTTATGTGTACGTCTAACAGTCTCAGTATGAGTGTCATTAGTATCAGGAACTCCTCACACTGCTGTGTGGCACCTCCAACCGGGCTCCCTCTGCTGGATGGTGACAGCCGGGACCTGCTGATGAAGCTGGTACCTTTGGCGGCGTGTTGCTTACATGACTCCTGTCTAACTCCGCCTAGTGGCAGAAACAGGCCACTACCTGTAGTCTCTCTACCATTATATATAATAATAATATATATATATAATATATATAATATATATATATATATATATATATATATATATATATATATATATATATATATATATATATAAAGTTGAAGTTTACATATACTATAAAAAAAGACACATATGTATGTTTTTCTCACTATCTGACATGAAATCAAAATTAACCTTACCAAAATTGGGAACCAAAATTGTTTATATTTGCCAAATTCCAGAATGAGGAGAGAATGTTTTAAGGCATTTTATTACTTTCTGTAAAGTCAAAAGTTAACATACAGTACAGACCAAAAGTTTGGATGCACCTTCTGATTCCAACAGTTTTCTGTATTTTCATGACTATAAAAATTGTAGATTCACACTGAAGGCATCAAAACTATGAATTAACACATGTGGAATTATATAATTAACAAAAAAGTGTGAAACAACTAAAAATATGTCTTATATTCTAGGTTCTTCAAAGTAGCCACCTTTTGCTTTGATTACTGCTTTGCACACTCTTGGCATTTTCTTGATGAGCTTCAAGAGGTAGACACCTGAAAGGTCTTCCAACAGTCTTGAAGGAGTTCCCAGAGATGCTAAGCACTTGTTGACCCTTTTGCTTTCACTCTGCGGTCTAGCTTACCCCAAACCATCTCGATAGGGTTCAGGTCTGGTGACTGTGGAGGCCAGGTCATCTGGCGTAGCACCCCATCACTCTCCTTATTGGTCAAATAGCCCTTACACAGTCTGGAGGTGTTTGGGGTCATTGTCCTGTTTAAAAATAAATGATGGTCCAACTAAACGCAAACCGGATGGAATAGCATGCCGCTGCAAGATGCTGTGGTAAACATGCTGGTTCAGTATTCCTTCAATTTTGAATAAATCCCCAACAGTGTCACCAGCAAAGCCCCCCCACTCCATCACACCTCCTCCTCCATGGTTCACGGTGGGAACCAGGCATGTAGAGTCCATTCGTTCACCTTTTCTGCGTCGCACACAGACATAGTGGTTGGAACCAAAGATCTCAAATTTGGACTCATCAGACCAAAGCACAGATTTCCACTGGTCTAATGTCCATACCCTTTGTTCTTTAGCCCAAACAAGTCTCTTCTGCTTGTTGCCTGTCCTTAGCAGTGGTTTCCTAGCAGCTATTTTACCATGAAGGCCTGCTGCACACAGTCTCCTCTTAACAGTTGTTGTAGAGATGTGTCTGCTGCCAGAAATTGATAGTTTTGATGCCTTCAGTGTGAATCTACAATTTTTATAGTCATGAAAATACAGAAAACTGTTGGAATGTGAAGGGGTGTCCAAACTTTTGGTCTATATTGTATACACCGTTCACCACTTTACCAGTCAGGGCCTATAAACATTCATACATATATATATATATATATATATGTTGTAAGGATCTGACTGGTAAGGTGGTGAATGGTGTATACATTGCAACACGAGTTCTCGCATATACATGTGAGGACAGATGCACATCGCCGAGAAACCTGGTCTCAGTGGGGTAGGGGCCATCATTTTATTCTGTGTCAGCTGCGGTAGGTAGTTGGCACATGTTTATCAGTTAGTAGCTGTGTGAATACAGCTTAGTCCGGGATGGCTTTAACCGGGAGCAGTCAAAGTGTTGGGTGGGTGATTGCTCCCCATGTTCCAGGCCAGGGTTTAGCTGGCTTATACAAGTCAGCTAGTTGGCTGACTAGGTGTGTCTGCAATTACAGGCCAGGGAGTTTGGGCCTGAGAGGCTACACCCCAGCATAACCAGCATATTGAGCTAGCGCTACAAGATTGTGTTAAGAATAGCTACTGTTAAGTTAGTGCTCAGACGAGCAGGTCTTTATTTTGTTATGGTTTCGTTTGACATACGTCTTTTGTCTACTGTATCCAAATAAATGCTGGAAGAGAACTGAATTTGGATCTAAAAGCCTTTCTGTGTCTCTGTTGCCCTGGGATTTTGCTGTACAACCAAGCTGACCCTCTTACCCCCTTACAATATATATTTACCCAAAGCCTAACCTTTACCCTACCGTAACTGTAACTAGTATTCTAGAGGTACCCAAAAAGCCAGAGACCTAAAAATGTGCAAGGTTTGTAGAAAATATTCTAACAGAACCTAATCACAGCATAATGCACTATCAAAAAATATAAATATAATAGATATAAATTGCCACAAATAGTGCAATAATAGTGACACAAAATATGCACAGAATATGAAGACATAGATCACTAAAAAGTGAAATAATATACCTGGATATCCACAAAGTGACTTATAACCATGCAATCCCAAGTTAATTGTGCTGAAAGTGAAAATGTCTGGTTGTGAAGTGTAACATGCTATTAAGTTTGGTGCAGTGAGTAAAGCCTACAAGACCCAAGCTGAAAATTCTCTGGTTGACGTTTCAGTGCCGGTGCACTACACATCCTAGCAATCCCACACTAACATCCGTGTACCCCCGCTGTGTACCAGCAGGGACATCTGCCTGTGCCTGGACACCCTACACATGCATAGATAAGCCAGGGCCACGAAAGTGACCTTCTATAATGTCCATGTACCCAAAACAGAGCACATGGACAATGCTGTGTGTCTCTTTTGATATGACCATAGCTTTGCAAACATTAAGGTCTCTACAAGTGTGACATAAATGGTCCACATTTTCCACAGAGAACAATCTACAGTACTTCTGCAAGAAAATCTGCAGTGGAAAAACTATACTTTATTGGTCTGGATTTGTGAAACTTTGCTGCTAAGCAATTATAGATCAGAAAATGTCAATTGAAATAATCAAGAAATAAAACACAGTGTTAAAAATCCCTCTAAAAATCTGCAGCAAAATCTGCAACAACAAACCTTTGTTGCAAATATTTTGTAGAGTTGGACTCAAATACGCAGTTTAGCTACAGCAAAAATTGATATGCTGCAGGTTTAAAGGAGCTGTCCAGCCACATAGTGCAACATATCACTGGGACTAGGCTTTAGTAAAAGAGGAAATAATAGTGATCGTCAGTCACCTCCTGAGTCATGACCACCCTGAAGTGCCAAGGATCAGCTCCTCTAACCTTTGGGCTCGCATGTGGACACACTGAAGATGTTAGGTCTTCATAGTGAGTAAATGAAGCAGGAAAATCTCCAGTGTCAGCAGAAAACCCTGGAAGTGCAGAGGAGTGGATCCTGGGCACTTCAGACCACTAGCGATGGGAACCCAGGTAGCAAATATAACTTTTTTTAATTTTACTTCATCCTGCCTCTGGTTCACTATAATTGTTTTACGTGGTTGGATAACCCCTTTGAAACCTACGCAATAGATCGATTTCCATGCAGATTCTTTGCAGATATTTTCTGCAGCATATAAATCAGGTTTCTTAAAATCTTATCTACATTGTTTTTATTGTAACACATAGTCTATTTTACACATGTAAATCCCCAGCATATTTGGACTGCATGCCAGAATCCTAACATTTCTTGCTTCCATTAAAATACTAATTAGTGCACACATTGATTGCACTGGTCAAGTTCTTAGAAGCTTACAGAACTTTCTGGATTATATTAATATAAAAACTCTTGAAAATCCGAGGAATAATTTATAAGCCTAGAGCCAGCATTTGGCAAAGTTGCCCCTAAGAGTGCATTCACATGGCAAAGACAAAATATTTTGTCTTTCTTTGGCAGGTAGGGGGACGGCTTTTGTCCGCGGTTAGCGGAACCCACATGTTCATGTTCTGCCCGAAAACCGGGCAGAAGAATGAACATGTTCTAAGATTTTAGGAACGCCGGCAGTGTAAAAGAAAACGTCCAGCAGAAAATCTGTGCAATGTGGACTGCTGCACGGATTTTCTATTTAAATCAATGTAAAAGGTTGACAGTTGGTTTACAGACGGTTCCGTCTGTAAAACCGACTGAAACCCCTTGCCGTGGGGACAAGCCCTAAGGTTCACTAGAGCAGAGAGATGCAGGCAGCAAGTGAGCGACCCTGGAAAAAAAAAGTGAATAATTGGAGGAGATGTTTGTCAAGGGGCAGCCGCGAGAGAGAGCAGAGGGAGAGAGGTGGTGATAGTGAGATACCCTGACTATAAATGTAGCTTGATAAAGGGGGAGGACCTCGAAACGTCGCAGGTGCAGTAGCCTCATGCTGTGTTGTGCAGTGCCGAGAGGAGGTAGTGAGTTCTGCCTGAGAGACTGTGTTTAGATAAGCAAGAACAATATTGGCTATGTATGTATATTTGCTTGTATCGTATCGCAACTTAAAGGGAGAGGTGTGAGCCGGGATTGGCCTTAAAGTACTCCCGAAGAAAGTGTGCAGATTGATTTAGAACCACATTGTGTTTATATGTTGCATCTGTCAAATAAGCTACAAGCGCAAGAGTTTGTTGTTTAAAGGAATAATAAAGTAAAAGTTTATCATACTTGGAATAACTACCTAAGGATTAATTTTTGAGTCCAGAAAGTTTGTTTTTCAATGGTATGCTACAGGGTGGGATGCCCGATCTGGACTGTTACATGCGGTTGTTAAGTTTGGAGGTACGATTTACGTTTTTGACCCTGTCTATAAATGTAGCCATGTTGATTGTCTAATTTCCCTTCAGTGTAGCCAAACCAGAGAAACTAAATCCAATATCAGTAGCACACTACAAACACAAAAAACTATCAAAAGGCATATAGGAATTATTGGAAAAGCATTTCTGCTACTTTGGATACATGAAAAATTTAGAGGTTCATAGTTCACATTTTTATCAAAACTGCTTAAACCCACCTCCCAATCAGCAGGGGGACCTCAATACAGGTGGGAACCTACTCAAATGTTACCTCTCTTAGTGCCTGTTCAGACCTCCACATTTCAGGGAGAGAAAGCTCTGGCTAGAAAGGTACTCTGCATTGATTTTAAAGCCTGTGCAGGTGGGTGGAGTGCAAAAAACCAACGAGGAGGCAGCCACTCCCCCATACGAACAGTCTAGAAAACAATTCTTGGTTCTGTACATCCAAAAAAATATCAGTGTGCACCTATGCTCATTTTTTTCTAAAAAGTTTTTTGGATCACCAGGTTGCCAACCTCACCATCTCTACTCGCCGGCATTACAAAATCAGATGATCTAATGCATGTGATTTCATTCCTTCGGACTGTTATCATGTCATGACTTTTTATAATGAAGCACTTCCAGCTTATTTCCACAGACGGACCACCAAGGCAACCTCTTAGTCATGGAATTAGGGTGGTGTCAAGTCTTCTTCCTATTATCTCATATGAGGTAATGGTATTTAGTCACGTCAGTTACCAATTCCCCCGCTATTGAATCATCAACATGTGTTAGAACGTGATAAAGAAAGGATACATTTTGGTGGTTTTGTATTAATGAAAGTCTACATTCACTCTGTCCCTCAAGATAAGTGAGTAATGAAGGACTCGCAGCTGAGATGAAGTATAAAGTGTGGGGACCAGCACTTATCCCGTTCAGAAGAAGGCACTGGACTTATAATCTTCCTATTCTTTACACCTGGCCTGATCTAATATTTCTTTACTTCCTCCTCAACGTGCCTATAAATTGCATTTAAGCTACTGTGTGATTTTTCCAACAATGCTTAGCCAAGAGCAGCTGAGCGGGCCAGCTGCATCTATTCTTCAACACAATGACATTTCTTCTTTGCTCTTTTTTCACTTCGAAATGTCAACACCAAAAATACAGTATCAATGAAACTCCTGCAGTTTCCACTTTTTCCAGTTGATTAACCCCTTGAACATTTACACTAAAAGAGGGCTTCTACTTCTTAGCGTAAGGTGTCAAAACACTTTGCATGGCCATGGTTAACAAGAAAGAAAATGCAGCTCAATGGATTTGTTCAAATGGATCATTTTTAGTTCCAGGTGGAAGAAATTTCACTTAATGCAAAGATAACCCCTTAAGCACCAGGTCTAAAAAGGACCTTAACGACAACTACATTTTTCTAATTTTTCACTCCCTGTGTTTTAGCAGTCCTAATTTTCTTATTTTTTACACAAGTTGTGCTCAATAGTTTACATACCACGGCAGAATTTTTGATTTCTTGGCCTTTTTCCAGAGAATATGAATAATAACACAAAAATTTATTTTCCAATCATCGTTAGTGGTTGGGTGAAGCCATTTATTGTAAAAACTACTGTGTTTTTCTTTTTAAAAATCATGAAAAACCAAAAAATCCAAATGACCTGATAAAAAGTTCCCCAATACCCCAATTCTTAATATCGTGGATTGCCCCCTCTATCATCAGTGACAGCTTGAAGTCTTTTGTGGTAGTTGTGGATGAGGCTCTTTATTTTCTCAGATGGTAAAGCTGCCCATTCTTCTTGGCAAAAAGCCTCCAGTTCCTGTAAACTCCTGGGCTGCCTTGCATGAACTGCGCTCTGCTTGAGACCTCCCAGAGTGGTTCAATGATATTGAGGTCAGGAGACTGAGATGGCCACTCCAGAAGCTTCACTTTGTTCTGCTGTAGCCAATGTCAGGTCGACTTGGCCTTGTGTTTTGGATCATTGTCAAGTTGGAACGTCCAAGTACGTCCCATGCGCAGCTTCCGGGCTGATGAGTGCAAATTTGCCTCCAGTATTTGCTGATAACATTCTGCATTCTTCTTTCCTTCAACTTTGACCAAGTTTCCTGTGGCTTTGTAGCTCACACATCCCCAAAACATCAGCGATCCACCTCCGTGCTTTACAGTAGGAATAGTGTTCCTTTCATCATAGGCCTTGTTGAAACCTCTCCAAATGTAACGTTTATGGTTGTGGCCAAAAAGTTAAATTTTGCTCTCATCACTGCAAATGACCTTGTTCCAGAAGTTTTGAGGCTTGTCTCCTTGCTGTTTTGGCGTATTGTAGGTGAGATACTTTGAGGCATTTGCGCAGTAATGGCTTTCTTCTGACGACTCGACCATGCAGCCCATCTTTCTTCAAGTGCCTCCTTATTGTGCATCTTGAAACAGCCACACCGCTAGTTTTCAGAGAGTCCTGGATTTCAGCTGATGTTATTTGTGGGTTTTTCTTTGCATCCCGAACAATTTTCCTGGCAGTTGTGGCCGAAATTTTTGTTGGTCTACCTGACCATGGTTTGGTTTTTACAGAGCCCCTGATTTTCCATTTGTTAATCACCGTTTGAACACTGCTGACTGACATTATCAATTCCTTTGATATCTTTTTATATCCCTTTCCTGTTTTATACAGTTCAACTACCTTTTTCCGTAGATCTGTTGAGAATTCTTTTGTTTTCCCCATGACTTACAATCCAGAAATTTCAGTGGCTGGATGAAAGATGCAAGAGTCTGTCTGGATCCCAGAAACTCACTCAGCTTTTATGCACACACACTGATTACAAGCAAACAGGTCACAGGTGAGGATGTTACCTTTACTAGCCATTCAAACCCATTTGTGTCAACCTCAGTAAATGTCATCAGGCCAAAATCACCAGGGTATGTAAACTTTTGATCAGGGTCATTTGGATGTTTTTGGATGTCATTATGATTTAAAAAGAGAAAATACAGTAGTATGACAATAAATGGCTTCACCCAACCACTGACTATGAGTCAAGAAAGCAAAATTTCTGCCAGGGTATGTAAACTTTTGAGCACAACTGTATAAATGAATCATTTATTAAAAATGTTTTATGTGTCGTAAATATAAAAAGTATTTTTCTGCATTTTTTAAAATATTTTTTACACCAACTATGTTTCACACTAAGTAAAAATTAATTCTACAGGTTTCTCTGTTTCCATCAGACACTGGGAAACCTGGTGACCCAATTGGACAGGGGATTCCCCTGTAATTATACCACAGTTTCAGACTTCAGCAACCAAAGGACTAAATGGTGGGGTTTGAAGGAAGCTTACAGCTCCATTCCTAGTGCAGCTGCAGTGTTGGAAGCTGCAAGCCCCACTCTGAGGCAGCAATGCCGAAAAAACTTTGCTGCTGACAAAGGGACTGTACCACTGCGCTTGATAAGGGGTTTTCTGGCCATGCAGTTCCAAAGAGCCACAGGCAGATTTAGACTCACTCTTCCTGTTAAGGTTGTGGGCAGGTCTATAGCAGTGATTGGCATATCAGCTCTGCTATTCCTAGTTGAGCATATTATTTTGAAATCACTTTAGGAGATGTTAAATCTGTAGTACAGAAGACTACAGAGCTCCAAAGACTGATACTGTGTCCTGATCTTAAAAAAACAAAGCTCCGTTTCTAGAAATTACACACAGTAGGGAGTAATAAACTATAGACAGCAGCTTCCAGCTAATTAGATAAGAGAGAGGAGAGACAGATGGTCGGTAACCAAGAGAAACTTATCTCATAAGAGATAAAATCTCTCATCTCGCCAACAAAGCAAAATAAAAACAGCAATGTCTTAATAATAGTCTTAATTTACCTTTCCCTATGTGTTGAAAGCTAATCATTTTAGTGAGACAGCGCAGGTGGCCCTGGATAAAATATAACTTTTAGGCCGGTATAGGTAATAGGATCCCCCAGTAGGTAGGTATATACGTTATATGTCCCCCAGTAGGTATATAAGCAGGTTATAGGTCCCCCAGTGGGCATATAGCCAGGTTATAGGTCCCCAGAGGGTATGTAGGCAGGTTATAGGTCCCCCAGTAGGTATATAGCCAGGTTATAGGTCCCCCACAGGTATGTAGGCAGATTAGTCCCTCAGCGTAGTTTATACAGTAGGTTATAGGTCCCCCCAGAGGGTAATATAGCAGTCATAGGTTCCCCAGTGGGTATAATAGGAGTAGTTATAAGTCCCTTAGTAAGATATAACAGGTTATAGGTCTCACAGTTGGCATATAGATAGGTTATATATCCCCCATCAGGTATGTAGGTCCCCAGTAGGTATATAGGTGGGTTGTATGTCCCACAGCAGGTAGAGAGGGCTAATTAAAAATAAAAATAACTAACAGTACCCACCTTTCCCCCGCTCCCTCAGGCTCCCGTGGGTTCTCCGTCTTCTCCTGCACAAGCGGCGTGATCATCACCCTCAGGGAGCGTGATGAACTCTCACTTTACCTGTGGATTATAAACCGGTTTAGCGCAAGCCCGCTTTGGTCACCGGGGTATCTGGGAGGGAGGGCCTTAGCTCTCTGCTGCTCAGAAGCCTGCAACTGCATGTGCATCCAGAGGATGCACACAAAGTTAGTCCCCAGCACTGCCGCCATCGCCGATCGCCAAGGTCGCAAGACAATAGTTTAGCGACCAGTATCAACTTGGGACCTTAACGGTCGGTATTACTGAACTACGATTTTATGTAAATCTCAAGCAGGGGCCCCAGAGCAAGTTTAAAGGGGTGGATTGGGTCGTGGGCCGTACAATTCCCAGGTCTGCTTTATAGTATTATTAACAATTCTAAGGAAGTTTCCTATTTTCTGCAACATGGACCACATTCTCAGTTTTAGAACAGAATTTATTTTTATGTTCCCGTTTATTTATTTTTTTTTCATTTATAGGCCTGTCCATTTCCACAGGGCTGTCAAAGGGTATTTAATTTTATTCTGCTTAATTGAAAGGGTTTTTTCCCAATTCCGTTTAAAATGGGGTAACTAAGGGGAGGACGTTACTTAGCCAGATGACCTTTCTGTGCCCTATTGCTTTAAAATTTGGGTAAAGGTTTTAAACACAACTTAAATTTCCCCACTAACCCCAAACCCATAAAAAAATTTTGCTTCTTTAATTGGGAAAAACAAAATATAAAAAAAACTGAATGAAATGATTTATTAACAAATTAATTTTTCAGTAGACAATCAACTCAATGAATTACTTCTCTTCTCTATAGAGACTAGTGCGACAGAATGCAAATGATACAGTACTTAACTATGAGTGACAGTAATAGCTACTTATCTCTTGCAACATTCTAACCACAAACTGAGATTGACACAGGGAGAGCATTGTGACATAGAAAGAGAAACATTTAACAGCACAATTGATGTTTAGGAGATTCTGTTCTTCTCTGCAGAGATTAAAAGACTTTTCTCACCACAGGCTTCCGCAGACATGAACTGTTTCTCTCTGTCTTATAGCTTCAAATCCAGGGGCTGGTCTCTCCTCCCAGCAGGCATTTCTTTCCTAGATGAAGACTGGTGACATCATCCCATCACCTGCCTGCACCCTCCTTAGTCATCATCATCATTCTGTGGAAGGGAGAGGAAGTCACAGCTCTGTAGATCTCCTGCAATGGTCAATACTCATGCCTGGACAACTGTCAACTCCTTCCACAAGCTCCTTGTAACCAGAATGCCTGCATTGGCATAAACAGTTATACATACAGCCTGAAATGATTAAACAAATGTGAGAAATGCAAACTGCTCCACTCTCTGTTATCAGGCAGGAGGTAGAAGGTGAGCAGTGTGTATAAGGGTGTGTTATATGGGTGGGGGGAGCAGAGTGTATAAGGTTGTGTTATATGGGTGGGGGGAAGAGAGTGTATAAGGCTGTGTTGTATGGGAGGAGAGTGAATCTAACAGCTAGAGACTCAGTAATTGTCCAGATCGTTCACATAGAGCTATCACTGTGAGAGGAGCAGAGAGGAGCACAGGCTGCCTTTCTTACACAGCTCAGGGGGCAGATAAAAACAATGAGATCACAGACACAGATAGCAGCCAGCACAAAAAGCCAGGTTCCGTTTTTTTTATTTTCATACAGCTCAGTGGGAAGAGTGCAGGCAGCCAATCACAGCACAATGGGTGTGTCCCGTACAGGGGGCATCTCCCAACCAGGGCTGAACTAAATATCAGGTAGCCTGACCCCATGCTTCAGATTTAGCTCTAGACACACACAGATTAGCTCATAGCTGCTATACTAATTATTTAGGTAATACAGACCAAATGCAAACGTGCTTATTTATACTGTCCCCATCATTACAAATATGCTCATTGTAGCAAGGAAACCTCTTTAATGTTTTATCTTAATAATTACATTTTGAACAGATTTTTATATTTTGCTTTTTTTATTATAAAAATATTTTTAAGATATTATGTAATTAGATTTTAATTTTATATTATATAATTTATTATTCATTTTATATAATCATAATTTTATGCAGTTTGATAATTATCATAAATTACTTTTTATTATTTTAGTGGCATAAGTTGAGAAATACAGTGCCTTTGCGAAAGTATTCAGCCGCCTTGAACTTTAAATTTTTTTGTGAAGAATCAACAAGTGGGACACAATTGTGAAGTGGAATGAAATTTATTGGATATTTTAAACTTTTGTAAAAAATAAAAAACAGAAAAGTAGGTTGTGAAAAATAATTCGGCCCCCTTAAGTTAATACTTTGTAGTGCCACCTTTTGTTGCGATTACAGCTGCAGGTCGCATGGGGTCTGTCAGTTTTGCACATCGAGAGACTGAAATTCTTGCCCATTCTTCCTTGAAAAAACAGCTGGAGCTCAGTGAGGTTGGATGGAGAGCATTTGTGAACAGCAGTTTTCAGCTCTTTCCGCAGATTCTCGATTGGATTCAGGTCTGGACTGTGACATGTCGATTCTAACACCTGGAGACGTTTATTTGTGAACCTTCCATTGTAGATTTTGCTTTATGTTTGGTATCATTGTCTTGTTGGAAGATAAATATCCGCCCAAGTCTCAGGTCTTTTGCAGACTCCAACAGGTTTTCTTCCAGAATGGTCCTGTATTTGGCTCCATCCATCTTCCCATCAATTTTAACCATCTTCCCTGTCCCTGCTGAAGAAAAGCCCAAACCATGATGCTGCCCCCACCAGTGACAGTGGGGATGGTGTGTTCAGGGGGATGAGCTGTGTTGCTTTTACGCTAAATATATCATTTTGCATTGTGGTCAAAAAGTTGGATTTTGGTTTCATCTGAGCAGAGCCTTTTCTTCCACATGTTTGGTGTCTTCCAGGTGGCTTGTGGCAAACTTTAAACAAGACTTTTTAGGGATAACTTTGATAAATGGCTTTCTTCTTGTCACTCTTCCATAACGGCTAGATTTGTGCAGTGTACGACTGATTGTTGTCCTATGAACAGACTCTCCCACCTCAGCTGTAGTTCATCCAGAGTAATCATGGGTCTTTTGGCTGCATCTCTAATCAATCTTCTCCTTGTTTGAGATGAAAGTTTAGAGGGAAGGCCGGATCTTGGTAGATTTGCAGTGGTCTGATACTCCTTCCATTTCAATATGATCGCTTACACAGTGCTCCTTGGGAGGTTTAAAGTTTGGGAAATTTTTTTGTATCCAAATCCGGCTTTAAACTTCTCCACAACAGTATCACGGACCTGCCTGGTTGTGTTCCTTGGTCTTCATGATGCTCTCTGCGCTTTAAACAGAACCCTGAGACTATCACAAAGCAGGTTGTCACGGACGCTCCTGCGACCACTCTTCCGGATCGCAGGCGCGCCCGTGCCCCTGCTCCCAGCGGAGCCCCGGTCCCTGCCGGCGTCCACTTACCCGGCCGAGCTCCTGCTCAGCCTGTCCTCAGCTCCCGTCACTTGGCTCCGCCCCTAGGGCGCGCGCGACCCGGCTCTTTGGGATTTAAAGGGGCAGTGCGCTGGTAATTGGCTCATTGCCGGGTGCTGCTCCTATTTAGGTCCGGCCTCTTCCTGCCGGCCCTCGCCGGATCTTTGGTGTATATTCCCATGGTGAAAGTGTTCCAGAGCGTTCCTGTCTTGCCTTACCGTGTACCGACTCTCTGCTTACGTTTACCGTCTACGAACCTTGCCGCCTGCCCTGACCTCCTGCTTGTCTACCATGTACGAACCAGAGCCGCCTGTCCTGACCTTCTGCCTGTCCACGACCACGAGCCTGCCTGCCGTTACTGTACCTCGCACCCTTGGCCGCCACCGCAGGCAAGCCCCGCCAGTGGTAGTGACCTGGTGGATACCCGCCGCAGCAAGACCATCCCGCTTTGGGGCGGGCTCTGGTGAATACCGGGTCCCACTTAGATTCCACTCCCTGGTGTGCGCTTAAGCCACCGCCTGCGGTGGTCCAGTGGACCCACCTCCAGACCGTAACACGGGGGCATTTATACGGAGATTTGATTACACACAGATGGATTATATTTATCATCATCAGTTATTTAGGACTACATTGGATCATTCAGAGATCCTCACTGAACTTCTGGAGTGAGTTTGCTGCACTGAAAGTAAAGGGGCTGAATAACATTGCACACCCCCCCTTTTCAGTTTTTTTTTTTTTTTTACAAAAGTTTAAAGAATCCTATACATTTCGTTCCACTTCACAATTGTGTCCCACTTATTGTTGGTTCTACACAAAAAAATTAAAATTTTATGTATTTATGTTTGAAGCCTGAAATGTGGCAAAAGGTTGAAAAGTTCAAGAGGGCCAAATACTTTCGCACGGCACTGTAATTTATATTTTTTGCCCTAATGGCAAATCTAATTCGTCTATGACAACTTTGAGCTCAGGCAGACCACTTTTAACTTAGTCTGGCTGTTCTGACAGATTTGCGCCTACTTTTGCCGTTACAGATTCATAACTGTGTCTAATCCTACGAATTTAGTGTGACACGCCCCCAGAACACCACTACATCTCTGGTGCTTTCAAAAGTGTTGAGGCTGTGCAGAATGCACTAAAGTTAGACGTACAACTGTTCTTACATCTATAGAACAGGGCTACGCCAGGTTTTCGGGCTCTAATCATGCCAGAATACTGGTGCAGCCCCATTCATACATGTTGCCCATGGTGTCTAGACCAAACCTCCATACAAACCTCCCAACTGTCTCAGATACCATGGGCCAGTCCCACTAGGAGAGGGTGCCTTGAGCTGTGGCTTATACAACCTCTCCTGCCCCACCTTTTTACCATTGTGTTATGCGGCCTAATGCTAACACAAAATACACCCCCACCTCCACTCATACCTCACCAAACTCACCAATCCCCACTTATCAACTCAAAGGTAGTTTGCACTGAGGTGGGAAACAGGTAGGAAGGTGCTGGAAAAGTGAGAATTCTAATTTGTGTGTCGACTTTTTCAGAAATGAGTCATGGCCAAGCAAGGTTTACCGAATGTATATGTTTTCTGCATCAGACACAAAAGCATGTCTGCAGAGCTGGGACGATGGGTAGGCAGAGGTAGGTGACCGCCTACCTCTGTCATGAAATGTGTCAGAAAATGGCGCTGCATAACAAATTTAAAAAAAATAATCTTAATTATACAGACCTGCAGAATAATGATAGTCATTTATAATGCACCTCCAAAAAAAGCTGGCACAATTGTGTTTTTTCCCATTTCAGCTAGCTGGTAAGAGTGCAGTTGGATGCACCATGCGTCAGATTAGGATCAGAGACTTAATTTTATTTTTTCTTTCTGGGTGGGAGGGGGCACCAGATTGCCTTGTCCCAGTCCTGCATGTCTGTATTTTGGTGTCAGTTACCGTATACCTTCAGTAAATAGGCAAACTTAGTCCAATTCTGACTTCGTTAGCCCTAGGGAGTTCTGGAGCCCCATCACATTATCCATCAGGATATCATGAGAACTTTATACCACAAACGTGATGTGAATGGGGTCTAAACGTCCCACGTTCCAGTGCATTATGTGTAGCACGTTTTACTGTAGCCTCCTTATCCACAACACAAATCTTTTTTTCATTATATATCATTCCCTGCTGAATACCATTGATTTGTTACAGGTCAGGTAAGAATTCCACTCTAGCAAATTCCTTCATACCATATACTGAGAGCTCATTTTAAATAGCTCTTGTCCCAGGTATGAAGGAAATGCCGTCCCTGCAATTCCTGGTATTTTCCATCCTATGAGCCCTCACAAGGAAAACTTCTGACATCAGAATCCTCAACTGGACAACTCTTTGCCAAAATGTTTAATTAGAGCCAGCCGAATGGGATCTAAGATGGTCCCTGCCGTGCACCCCTACAGTGTCAAAAATCTTCTTCAATGTAATCCACAGCCACTTAAGGAAACTATTTAACAAGCCCTCGAAGAGAAGATTTCTAATGAAATTTTAGCCCTGCATGATTTATTTATCCCTTTCGCCCTCCTTAAAGCTACAGCACTAAGTGACACAGCAGATTTGGTATTTCTGGAACACATTTTCAGTCTATAAGATTAACTAGATGACAACAAACAGAAACAGGAGCTCCTTTATTAAATCTTGTACTGCCTCCAGCCAGAAGCTGTGTATTTCCTCTGCATTATAGAGTACACAGAGCTGAAACCCAATCCTCTGATGCCCAAGAACAAAACCTCATCCTCTGTTATAGATGCCAACTGATTGCATGTTTGCATTTTGTATTTCACAAAGTGCATATCTTGCAATGTTTCTTGTATTTCATTAAAGGTTGTCTTTCAAAAGAAGACAGTTTATTGAAATCTGATTTTTATTTTAAAAAAAACTTTTAATATTTTTTGTATTTTATTTTTATGCTACTATCTGCATTAAAAAAAATGTTCAGTATTGCAGTTTTCACACTGGCACCTGAGCCGAAAAAAATTGGTTGACTTCTTTATATAGTGGATTCCACAGCGCTGTGCATAGATTGCTGTCATTCACATCGGACCCTGTCCTCATTGGGGCTCACAATATAAAATCCAGATTAATTTATAAGTGTGTTTTTGGAGCGTGGATGGAAACCCAGACAACATAAGGAGAACATACAAACTTCTTGCAGATGTTGCCCTTGGTGGGATTTGAACACAAGACCCCAGCACTGCAAGGCAACAGTGCTAACCACTCAGTTACTATTTTGTCAAATGCAATCAAATATGTAGGAAAGATGAATACATTCAATCTATTGACATACACTTTTTTAAGTCCTGACCCACTTTGTTTATGTAGCCCACCAAGCCTTCGTTTCTAATGGTACACTGCTCCTATTCCAAAAATGGCCATATACAGAAGGCAATCAAGCATGTAAGAGGGGATCAGAGGTGTGTGGAGTGTTGTACACCCCTGTGGGATGATGATAGTAGGAGATGGTGCAGAAAAAAACACATGTAGACACAGTCTATGCATATTAACACAAGCAAGTGTTTACTCTAATGAAACACTAAAGCTTAATTGTTAGGGTTTGTTCACACTACGATATTACGTATGTTCGAAATATTTGTGGGGATACCATGAAAAAAAGTACCCTGGTACTCTGCAATATTGTAGTGTAAACCCACACTTACAATAATAACAGCAGGTGCAGAAATCTTGATGATACTCTTTAAGAGTCACAGTTCTTAATAGGCACCATTAATTGGCAGTATTAACTGGTGGTTCTCTAGTAAAGTACTGATGGCAGGGACACCATAAATGCAGGTGTGCAGTGTGTTGGTGAAGAGGGCCTACCTGTGGTGTGCTGGGACACCAGCAGTTTGGGGTCTTGGCAGGCTTTACTCATGGCTTAAAGCGTAGGACATTCGGTTACAGGCTACATAATCATCACTTTATGCCAGATTATATCATATGGGGGTACACTCTCAAATAAATCTCACAAGTCACATACAGGAATAGTTTAAACGATTGCATCACAGTCTATACTCTATACTCAGTGTACCAGTGCTAGTCACATGGACAAAACTGATGGTAATAATGCCCTCTTTTACCAGTCTTCTAGCCTCAGCTGTCTCCCTTGCTACTCCATGGAACAGCAGGCTTCTCAGAAAACTCTCCAGACCCACCCATCACTCTTAGGCTTGGTTCACATCTGCCGCAGAGGTGAAAACGGACACCTAGTAATCTGTTTCACAATGGACACCCAAGACCCCTGACAGACCCTATTAATTACAATGGATTAATTTATTTTCCGCTGTGGTGTCCTTCGTCTACAGTAGATAGAAAAAATAGCGCAGCTTGCTATGCCATTTGTTCCATCCTTCCCGAAAAAACATGCGATGGAGGAACCTCTGATGCATATGTGAGCCAAAGCTCAGTTGTCCTCAGTTCCAATCAGTACTGGTGCTGTCTCTTCACACAGGCCATAAATGCTGTCTCTCTCAACTTGTCTCATCTCCTTTCACCGCAAAACAGGCAGGAGCCACTTGTTTTGTGCAGACATGGGAACCCACCTGCAGGATAATCATAGAACCCACAGTACATATAAAATAGCTTCCTGAAATGTGAAAAAATATGTTAAATACAAGGTAAATTATGTGATGGTGTTAACTGAAGACCTGATCGATTCTAAACTGGACAAAACTGCTTAGAAATTATTTTACTTACTGAAGTTAATTTGCTCTTTGGTCGAAACAGATGTTCTTAATTATTTTCCCCATCTTCCTTCTCATCCATATCCTATTCACCCCAAAATGATAGGTGTTCCCACTCTTTAACTTAAAAAATCATAGCTAAACATAATCCAAATAATGAAGCATATAAAAAAAATCACAACAACCCACAGCTCCCTTAAAATATTAACTTTTATTATTAGTAAGCTTCCATATGACCCATACATCCAAGGCTTCACCATATTTGAAAGCTTACTTACATCATTTATTTTGTGTTTATTACTATCCCTGTCCCATTGAGGAGTTTGGTTTTTTGAACAAACAAAACGTATCTGGGTATTTTTCTATACTTATACTGAATTAGGAATTTTTAGGTTTAATTTTTAGGGTCGCCCTTTTTGGTGCGGTTACACCGCTAATGGACGGCTATGGGGAAACACTAGGGGATAGTCCCTATTTCTTTACTAATAACTAGTGTGGAGCAAACAGTAAAAAGTTCTGGTTCTATTAGAACCTCGAAACTTTTGTGAGTTTGGTTCGAAGTTCTATTTGAACTTGAGCTTCGAACCTTATTAAAGTAAATGGGAGATGTTCAGGTTAATTTTTATACCTATACAGGTGAGGAGAAGCTGGGGTTACCATCCTAACTGTAAATTGGATATGTGGAACAACTTAGTGAAGAAAATTTGGCTGTTAAGCTATATTCACACGGCTTGTTTCGGGGCGTATTTACGGACGTACTTACGTCCTCACAGACGTCCCGAAATACATTTCAGATAATGAACAATTAGATTAGCATTGATTCCAATGTAAAATACGCCTCGTCGTTCACACGAGGCGTATTTTCGCGACGTATTTTGTGGGCGTAAATACGTCCATAATTACGATCGTAAAATTAAGTCCCCTGTCACTTATTGAGGCGTATTTCGCAACGTAAATCCCCATAGTAAAGAATAGGGATTGTATTTACGATGCGAAATACACACCACATTTTGTGACACGTATTTGAAACGTATTTCGGGACGTATTTGCCGACGTAAATACGTCCGTAAATACGCCCCGAAATAAGCCATGTGAACATAGCCTAAAAGTCACAGAAAAAAATTCACAGGCTAAAATACTTCATTCCTTTCAATGGCTAACTGAAAAGATGAGGACAGTTTGCAAGCAGAGGTGTGGCTATAGGAGGTGCAGTGGTAGCAGCAGCTATGGGGCCTGGCATTCTGAGGGGGCCCAAAAGCCCCTTTGAAACATAGGAGATTTGGAGAAGGTGTGTTATACAATTACTGAAAAAAAACTACATAAGCAGAACTTTTGGGCACTCAGTATGATTTAGCAAATCCAATCACTCTGTATAATATATATCCATGTATATGAGAGTTAGGCGTTATGCGAGCTGCAGATGTCACCAAATAACAGCTTCTGGGTGTGGGAAAGATGCAGCCAGCAATACCAAACTCCCTAACTATTGATGCCTATGGAGAGAAAATTCTATCTAAAAACAGTCTGTACAGTACAGAGAGTGAGCTGAAAATGGCGTTCACAAGGCAATACAGTGAAATATATTAACGGGGGTCAGTGTTTTAGCAGCCAATGAGAGCCCTTCCCTCAAGATGATGCTTTTGAACTTCTATGTGCCTGCAATGATTGGATGACCCCCAACGTGCAAAAAAGGTGATTGGAGGCCCCCCAAAAGTGCAGAAAGCAGTTAAAAAGAAAAAAAGGGGTGGCGTGTCGAACTAGAACTAGAACTTTACTCGGCGAACAAAAAATGTTCGGTTCGAGTTCTAAAAATCTACTAGAACTTAACTTTTCTAGAACAGTTCAATCAACACTACTAATAACAACATTTACACTCTCATGATGTGTATGAAAAAAAGATCTTGTGAGTTCATTATCAGACTCTAGTTTTGTTTGTGACTCTTTTGTGTTTTTTGTGTTTTTGGGCCCCTTCTTATCTTTTGGATTTTGTTCTTTTTTAAAAACATAAAGAACTCTTTAAAAGGGGGTTTGTCTCACTCAAGCATTGCTTTTTATGTTAAAGAATTTTTGCAAAAAAAGTCATTTGAAAAATTTGTGTCCATTAAACAGTGTCCTACTATTCGAGTTTCCCCTCTTGTATGGGCTGCATCAGCTCCTGTGGTCGCAACTACAGCCCGTTTGCTCTTCCTGATAGGGTGCCAGCATGGTTGCTTTAGCTACAGACCGGCTTTACTGCAGCCTAGTAGAAGCCCCGTAAAAACGCCCCTGAAATTTAAAGTGAAACCAGAAACGGACTGTGGTAACATGAATCAATGTAGTGAGACAACCTCTTTAACTACCCTAAGGTGAGAATAGGAAAATACTTTCTTTGGGTTTGTCATCCTGATTGCGTTGTACCCATTTATATTCCTTGTTTGAAACCTATTGATATATTATTGATATAAGCCTCGAGGGTTTTGGGCATCATAAATAAGCTCTGTATGCAAACCATGCCCCACACTCTTTTTTTATGTAGCCTATAATGATTATTTGTCAATGGCAGCTGAATTTTGGAGAGTTTTGCAGACTTGAATAGCAGATCTGGTCCAGACATGTACAATTGCCTCTCTGTTTCTTTAAGGCGCCTCACAACTAAAGGCCAAGTGACAAGAGTCATCTTAATTATGCAAGTTGATAGCATTTCCATAGTCCTAAGGATGTACAGTACGTACCATAAAGGCAGACAATGTGTCTGTTATAAGCATACATGCCAACTCTCCCGTTTTTGGCGGGGGGGGTCCCGCTATGTGGGGTCCCCTCCCGCCCTCCCGGGGGAGTGGGCTCTTTGAATGGCCGCGGCAACAGAGTAGCGCTAGTGCGCTACTCTGGCGCCGCCGGGCCGCTCCTACAGGCGGATGAAGCGGCCGCTGCGCCCGCTTCACCCGCCCGGAATTTCTCGCTGTGCGGGAGGAGGCAGGAGGGATCGCTCCCTCTCCTCCCCTCCCCCTGTATGTCCGGCGCCGGTGTGTGCGCCGCACATACAGGTCAGCGGGGGCAGGGGAAGGAAGTGCGCGCGGCTGCAGGGGAGTGACCCCGCGGCTGCTCTCACTTCCCCCTGCGCCGCTGAGGAGATCGTCCGGAGCGGCCGTTGCTGCAGGACCCGGGTTTGAGGTAAGTGGATTTTATTATTTTATTTTTTATTAGTATATGGGGGTCTGCCTGGCACAAATTGGGGGCACTACCTGGCAACATGGGGGAAACTACCTGGCAACAGAGGGGACATCTACTTGGCAACAGAGGGGGCACATACCGGGAACAGAGGGGGCACTACCTGGCAACAGAGGGGGCACTCCCTGGCAACCAATGGGGGCCATACCTGGCAAACAATGGGGGCAGCTACCTGGCAACAGAGGGGGCACTACCTGGCAAACAATGGGGGCACCTACCTGGCAACAAAGGGGGGACCTACCTAGCTAACAAAGGGGGCACCTACCTGGCTAACAAAGGGGGGCACCTACCTGGCTACAGAGGGGGCATTACTTGGCTACAAGGGGGCATCTCCTGCCTGTAAGGGGCACTACCTGCTTATGGGGGGTTACTACCTGGCTATAAGGGCATCTACCTGGCTTTCTTCCACAGCCATTATGCAGTTAGGTGGAGTGGGTGTGGCTTTTTGAAGGGGCGTGGCTACGCGCGCCGCCCACTAAAACCTCCTGCTTTTTCATTTTCAAAAGTTGGCAACTATGGTTATAAGGCCTCCTATATGGCTGTTATAGAGGGAGGAGGCCTAGTTCTGGTTGGTCCTATCCCCTTCCAGGTTAACATGACCTTCCTGATATATTCCCCTCCGAGATTCTGTAGCATGTCAAGGTTTAGTCAAATGTTGTTATAGGAGAATACACTGGGAACGCTACTTCTAATTCCTTACCTTTGTGCATAGGTGTGTCTTAAGGCTTAACATTTGGTTTAGCTGTTAGGATTTAAAACAGGTGTGCTCAAAATATGGCCTGGGTGCACATACAGCCTCCAGTGTCCCTCTGTGCCGCCCCCAGCCTTAAGAACGCTAATATGGTTTGTCTCTGACCTCACACTTCAGAAAGTAATATTCATCTTTTGAAAGCTGCATTCAATTGATCCCACTATTATAGTAGACATTGTATTGTGGGCACTGTGTGGCTAGCACTGTTATTGTGGGCATTGTGTGGCTAGCACTGTTATTGTGGGCACTGTGTGGCTAGTACTGTTATGTTGAGAACTACACGTTTGACACTGTTATGGTGGCCACTGTATGGCTAGCCCTGTTATGGTGGGCCCTGTCTGGCTGACACCGTATGGCTGGCACTGTTATGGTGGGCACTTTATGGCTAGCACTGTTATGGTGGGCACTGTATGGCTAGCACTGTTATGGTGGGCACTGTGTGTCTGGCACAATTATGAAGAGCACTATATGGCTAGCACTGTTATGGTGGGCACTGTGTGTCTAGCACTGTAATGGTGGCCACTGTTATGGCTATCATTGTTATGGTGGCCACTGTATGGCTGAAACTGTATGGCTGGCACTGTTAGGGTGGGCCTGTTTGGCTGGCACTATTATGGTGGACACTGTATGGCTAGCACTGTTATGGTGGACACTGTATGGCTAGCACTGTTATGGTGGGCCTGTATGGCTGGCACTATTATGGTGCACACTGTAAGGCTAATACTATTTTGGTGGGCGCTCTATGGCTAGCACTGTTATGGTGGGCACTGTGTGGCTAGCATTATAGGGCTGTATATGCTGTTTTAAGCAACCTAAATGACTAAGCCATTGCAAACTGTTTTTATATTATCTGTAGATTTTTATGTCTGACTCAATCATGGCAGATCCACAATATATACCATAAAAATGTCTGATAGGTTTGAAACTCCACAGAGGAAGAGATGAGTTGGACGGAGGCCATGTATGTGTAATGTTCTCTCTAGTTATGGTTGTGAAACAGCCACTTTTGTATCCCCCAAAAATTACAATAAAATTAGACGCCTCATATCCTCTTTCTGGAGCACCAAGCAGGGACACCCCATTCTGATCTCTGGCAGCCCCTAAAGTTGCACCAAGACCTCTCACCATATTGGGTATTTACAATATGACAATGTGGCCTTGGACCAGAAAATGTTGTGTACTCCTGACTAGAAGGTCTTATTAAATTGTTTGTGACAGCATGGGCTGGATGGTGCAGGCTAGAAAGAGCTTTTAATCACTTCTCTATTTATATTTACCCTACAAATGTAATTGCTCAGGACTGGAAAGTAGGTAATTCTTACTCTCTAGCTTTGCATGAACCCTTCATGTAGCTGAGATTCTCACCCCTGAGCTGTACACCATGCAACAGTGTTAAAGGTGTTTTGCCATGAAGTGAGTGCCTTACCTCTGATCTGCTCAGGAGAGAATATAAACAAAGCATGCTGAGTCATGGGGGGAGAGGGATGGGGGTTAGCAAAGAGCGAGGAAGAAGGGAGCATCTGCAATGTTTACTCAAATAATTACATTACTACAAGTTGATTATTTATACAACAGACACAGCCTCCCACACTGCCCTTTCGCCCCAGCCCCTTGTAAGCTCCTTCATGTTCCCTGTCATCAGATAAAAAGTGCAAACACGCAAGTGCGGCCAGATCAGCTCCTGCCAGCTCCTCTGGTCGTGTCTAATGTAAACTTTCAGGAAACTAAGAGGGACTGAGCAATGCTGTAGCTCTCACAGACTTCACTTTTTGTGATCACATATATTTAGAAAAGTGATTAAATACCCATTTTGGAGGCTCCCACATCAACATTAGATTGTGGCAAAACCCCTTTAACAGTTTGCACAAAGTTATACTACGGCCAGTAACTACCTTATGTGGAGGAAAGGAGGTCCCATTCTTCTTCAGGTAGACCCCCGACTGTTATATAACCCGTTTTTCTGCATAAAATCTATTTTGTGAAATCCTCAAATCATGACTGTGATGTCCTAACAGCACCAGACCCCAATGCGTGAGAACTGAGCCGTCCATTCATTTTAGTATTACTTTGTAACTACTTTAATAATGTTCCTGGAGTCTTCAAATCTTTTTATTATCCTAAATAAGTTCGGATGCAGATGCCGAGTCAGAATAGTGATTGAGATCAAGTTTAATTAACGCGGAGCATCAGAGTAATTTCACCTCCCGGAAAGGTTTCTAAGGAATTTTAAATTAATATTTGTGAAGTAAACATCTGCAGGAAGGTTTGATCTGCACGGCTTATTTGGATTGCTTTTTAATTGAATGCCGGCACCTGTGTAATCTTAATGTACAATTTTATGTAATTGATCTGTCTGGGGTAATACTAAAGCAAAAAAAACATTTATTCTCTCATTTTAAATTGTCTCTATTGAAATTCACATATGGTTCAAACACAGTTCACACTCTAAACAATGACATAAATACAAGGTAATTGGTATGCAAGTGTAGTGGTGATCCCAGTGTTCCCCCTTCACTGGCAACCTAAGTGCGATAGAAAGAACTTTGCAGTTTTTGCAGACAGCACAGTAAACTTGATGGTTTCAGAACACACAATTAGCTCAAAGGGGTTGTCTCGCTACAAGGATTGCTTTTTATGTTAAAGATCTTGCAAAAACAAGTCACTTTGCAATATATGTCCATTAACAGTGTCCTACCTATTCCTAAATATCCCCTGTTGTATGGGCTGCATCAGTTCCTCAGGTCGCTATAGCTACAGACCTGTTCAATCTCTAGTGATAGGCTGCCAGCACTGGTTGCTATAGCTACAGACCTGGCTTCTCCTGCAGCCTAGTAGAGGCCAGTAGACACACCCCTGAATTCAAAATGAAACCAAGAAAACAGGACTGAGGTAAGATGAATCAATGTAGTGAGACAACCCCTTTAAGGGGACGTTCACGCAGCATATTTCCAGTGCATATTTTTGCGCTCCACAAAAGTCGTTTGTTGCGTTGTTGAAATTACACACTTGCTAATACGTCATTTCAATGCGAAAAAGGACATGTAGTGCCCAAGGCAGATTTCTGACTCCTATACTTTATTATTTCATGGCGCGTATATGGCTGAAAGAATTGACAGTCTATTATATTCAGGCACGCCGAAAATTACAGGAGTAAATGTTTAGAACATTGTTTTGAATGTATTTCAGCACATACTGTATCTCAGTGTGAAATACGCATCAAAACACGCTGTGTGAACATACCCTAATGGTTACACACAGGGTGGCTATGACTAGAACTTTCTGAACAGAACTTTAACACTATGTGCCACATGTATGAAAACTGTCTTGGTATAAAACTCAATTTGTTGCCCATAGCAACCAATCAGAGCGCCCCTCTCATTTTTACAGAGCACTATATGAAATGAAAGGGGCGCTCTGATTGGTTGCTATGCGCTCTGATTGGTTGTTATGGGCAACAAAGTGAGTTTTAGACCCAGACAGTTTTCATACATGTGGCCCTATTACTCATGGGCCACTGTAGCTCGAACTTCACAACTTTTGAAAATTATCTGCAGGGAAATTGAAGTGCCATAGAATTTCTTTTTTCACTCATTGAACAGGCCCCTCCTCACGGACAAAAATCATACCTGCCACTTAAAAACTATTTTTTCAAAAATTTAATTTTTAGATCATTATGATGGAACTTTATGTTTTGATAATTTTTTATTTCATTTTTTTTCGTGAGAATGGATGAACATAAAAAAGTGCAATTCTGGCATTTTTTTTTCTTTTGTGGCACTTACTGTGTGGACTTTTTATAGATTGGATTTTTACAAACACAGCAATGCCTATTATGTATAACTTTTTATTTATTTTTTTATACAATGAAATGTTTTCATGGAGGAAATAGAACTTTTTTGTTTTTGCTTCCTATTTATTGCATTTTTATATGTTCATTTTTTAATGCCTAATAGGTTTATGTACATGGCAGACCTGGAGGCCAATATTTGGCCTCTGGCTGTCTTAGGAAACCATTAACACCCTATGATTGGGTCAAAGCAGTGCTGATAGTAAACAGAGTGATCCTTATGGTATTTATCAGGGGCGTTGCTAGGGTCCCAAAACATCCGGGGCTCGAGCCCTTTGTGTTTTTCTCAGTAGGGCTGGGTTCACACGGCATTTTTCGCGCCACATTGTGAACTGCGGATGTATTTTTACAGAGAAAAACCTTCTGTTCCTGTCACTAATTTTCTGCACATTCCACATAGATCCCGTCCATCTCCTCAGCAGTTGCTGTACAATGAAAATCAGGCCTGACAATTATGCTTTTTCAAAACCGCTCACCTCCATATGACAATACCCCTAAACAGTCACCAAAACATACACCTACACATGGAGCAAATCTACCAGACAAATGATTGTTACTAAAAACACTCCTACAAAACCAAGACCCAAAACTATTACTACTTAACCCCTTAACGACCTTGGGCGTATCAGTACGTCCCAGGGCCGCTAAGGGGCTTTGTAGGGGGATCGCTCCGCGACCCCCCCCCCCCCCCCCCCCGCACAGCCGCCGGGTGTTAGCGGCAAATCACCGCTAACACCCGGCAGTAACAGCGCCGGTGGGTGGCTCCGCCCACTGGTGCTTTGTTACCCATCAGGCGCCGTGGCAAAGATGGCCGCGGCGTCTGAATTAACGCGATTGATGCCGCGCACCGATCGGTGCGGTGATCGGCATAAGCGCAGCTATGCTGCGCCGATCCGATCACCGGGCATTGTGGTGGGGAGCCTTGGGAAGGCTCCCGTCACTTACCCTGGCCGGTTTGCCCCACTTACGTCCACAGACAGGAAGTGGGGAAACCGCCATCTTTGTACACCCTAATGCATTGCCTATGCAATGCATTAGGTTGTATTAACAATCGCGCCACCTAGTGGTCAAGTACCACAGGTGGCCTCAATTTACAGTAAAAAAAAAAAAAGTTTTAAAGTACAAAAAAAAAAAAAAGTATTAAAACTTCAAATCACCCCCCTTTCCCCATTTTACAAATAAAATCATTAAAATAATAAAAAAGTTACACATATTTGGTATCACCTCGTCCGAAAAAGTCCGATCTATAAAAATATAACATCATTTATCCCCTACGCTGAACACGTAGAAGAAAAAAAAATCCAAACACCAAAAATTGTGTTTTTTGGTCATTTTACGTCACTTAAAAAATGGAATAAAAATGATCAAAAAAGTCGCATGCATTCCATGCTAGCGATAAAAAGTACACTTCAGCCCGCAAAAAATGCCCCCTCACTGACGTCCGTAGGTGTTAGTACAAAAAAGTTATTGGTCGCACAAAATGGCGCCATGGCGCAAATTTCAAAAATAGAAAATGTTTGGAATTTTTTTACGGTACCAAAACATAACGGAAACCCTACATGTTTGGTATTGCCAGATGCATAACAACCTGAAGAATACAGGTAATACATTATATTTACCGAAGATTGAACGCCGTAAAAGCAAAACCCCCGCAAACATGGCGAAAATAATTTTTTTTTCACAATTTGTCCCACTTGGAATTTTTTTGACGGTTCCCAGTAATATTCTATAGCTATAGGGAATCACACATTAGAAAGTACTCTGTGTCCCGCAAAATAAAGCCCTCATGTGTCTATTAGGTTGAAAAATAAAAGAAGTGCTATGGCTTTTGAAGGCAGAGAAGGGAAAAACGAAAAACATTGTCACCTAAAAAAAACGCTGGGTCTTAAGGGGTTTAAAGGAGTTGTCTCATTACGAGCTTTAGCCTGTCAGTGTCCTGGTATGTTAACTGAGGGGCGTGTTATTGGTCTGTCTGTTCTGCTCCTCTCCCCCCTCCCATCAGCACACAGGAGCTAACTTCTATACAGGGGGGGGGGGGTTTGCTCTCAGAGTTCACCCTGTGAGTGTCTGCCTAGGTCTGTGTGCAGGCGCAGGCTGATCTATGAGTGTTGGAAAGTGGTGTGTAATAGAGGCAGAGGGATGCATGTGTTCCTATTATCCCCTGCTTTGCTTACATGTTCCACATCTCCAGCAACAACAAGGCGGCAGTGTCTTATATACTCAGGATGTGTCCCTATTACAGGGATGTTGAACATAAAGTATTACATGCCCCCTGATCTGTATAGTCTTAGTATAGTCACACAGTTCCAAAGGACTTATCATGATTATAGTAAACAGGACAGGGTCACTGTGTCACATCTATCTGTGTAGAGAGCAGGAGGAAGCGGCACACACAGGGTTAATCCGGGACACAGACACCAGAGTCCTCCTCCCCCTCTTCACACTACAGAAGCATCTGTGTGGGAGGGGCTCTCTAAGCTCAACCAGTCTTCAAAAGGTGATGAGGTCATTAAGACCCTGAACAGCGTAAGATAAGGATCAACAGGGTCCCCTGCTATAGAGATTGAGAAGCTGGATGTAGTAATACTAACAGGGCTAGTCAAACTCAGTAGGGACAGTTTGTAAATGAACATATATTGCAAAGTGCTTGTTTTTTAAGGATCTTTAAATTAAAACCCAATCATTGTAGCGAGACAACCCCTTTAATGATCAAATAATCCTGCCAGACCCTGACCAAACGCGACCCTCACATGTGACTATCAGCTGTGCACAGGCTCTGAAGGCGAATATTACCGCCATACAGGGAACCATTATAGTGGTTGATACTAGTGTATGTTAGTGCTGCTGCAGTAAAAATAAGTTGATTACACGGCAGTTACATTTAGTGTCCTTTCAGGAGACGTCTTTTTGATCAGCGTGTTCACGTTCCTTTTCTTCTCCATCCGGTTAACACCTTCATGCTGATGCTCACGGCCAATATCTCCCTGCAGACTTTAGACACTAATATTTAGAATTCCTACATTTCAGCAACTCACCTTACTTATAGGTATATAAGTCCCTCAGTTAGGAGATGTATAGGTCCCCTCATTAGCAGCGTATATAGATCATAGAGTCAATATCAGCCAGATATATAGATATAGGGTCACTCTCAGGCAGTTTATAGATATAGGGTCACTTCTCTGGCCGTATATATAGATATAGGGAACCCTCAAGCAGGTATTTAGATATAGGGTCACTCTCAGGTAGGTATATAGATATAGGGGCACTCAGGCAGGTATATGGGGGCACACAGGCAGTATATAGGGGGCACACAGGCAGTATATAGGGGATCAGGCAGGTATATAGGGGCTCAGGCAGGTATATAGGGGCTCAAGCAGTATATAGCGGGCACACAGGCAGTATATAGGGGCTCAGGCAGGTATATAGGGGCTCAGGCAGGTATATGGGGCTCAGGCAGGTATATAGGGGCTCAGGCAGGTATATAGGCGCTCATGGAAGTATATAGGGGATGAGGCAGGTATACAGGGGCACAGTCAGGTATATAGGGGCTCAAACAGTATATAAGGACACAACAAGGGCAGTATATAGGGGCTCACGCAGGTATCACCAGGGGCTCAAGCAGTATAAAGATCTGCATAGGCGGTATATAGGGGGCATTGGGCATGTAATATAGGGGCTCAGACAGTATATAAGGGGTACACAGGCAGTATATAGGGGCTGAGGCAGTATATAAGGGGCACACAGGCAGTATATAGGGGCTGAGGCATTATATAAGGGGCACACAGGCAGTATATAGGGGCTGAGGCAGGTGAAACCATTAAAATTAAAAACATTAATACTACATTAACTCCTCCGGGGGTGCGCTTCTGTCCTCTTTCAGTCCGCGCTCCTCCGGCAGCTCACTTCGGGCTCGCAAGCCTATGACGGACTGTGCGCCCGAGGACAGGCAGAGCGGGATGAGATGAGGTCATTACATCGCGCCGCTGCCTAGCTGAGCAGCCTCGGGGCCGCGGCGGGTCCTCAGCGCTAAGAGGACCCCGGCGGCCCCGCTGTGTCGGACCCGGAGCCGGACCGACACTGTCTGCGGAGCAGGGAGCGCTCGCTCTCTGCTCTGCAGAAGCCGTCAGCTGTATGTGCGTCCAGCGGGACGGCACATACAGGAGACCGCCGGCTATCAAGGCCCATGGCAGCGGTCTGGAGCCGGGAGGTTCGGGGCACAGGCAGATTTATTCGGGGCCCGAGCCCCGAATAAAACTACCTAGGGACGCCCCTGGTATTTAGGGAGTTAAATGGGCATGATCAGATCTAGCTCCAATCCTGGGCATTGTGTTGGGAAGAAGGCTGTACATTCCAGTTTGCTTCCACTGCAGATGCTGCTGTTACAGCTTCTGAGCTCACATCTGAGTGCACCATTCACTGGCAACTGGGAGACAGTGTTCCCTTGTCCCAGGAGTCTTTTGAACGTTCTGGGAGAGTTAAAGGGGGTTGTCTCGCTACAAAGATTAGCTTTCAACATGTAGGGAACAGTAATTGAAGACAGTGTTTAAATATTTTGCTTTGTCTATATTACTTTGTTGAGAAGATAAGACCTGCTCTGTCCTGCTCTCTCCTACTGTTTGTCTTATCTGATTGTAGGGATGACTATGTCACACAGGTTGGTACACACAACTGACAGTAGCTTGAGAGCTTGACTGTTATCTGATCTAACAAACAAAGGAGACTAATTGTTTTTGTTTACTTTAGCTCTGAAGCTTCTCTGGACTTTAGCTAAATATCTCCTGCTCTCATGTCAGAGTAGTTAGCAGATATTTGAATACAGAGCTGAGATGCTAATTACTGCTATAGAATGACCCACAGACTAATCTGGAAGAGACAGGATGCATGAATGAAAGCTGCTTTTGGCTCTTTGAACCAGTGTGGTGAGATAGCCCCTTTAAAGGGGTTTTGCCAGGACTGAGATACTTCCCTCCTTATCAGAAGGAAGGAGTAGAATATAAACAAATCATGCTGAGTCTGACGCTGCAGGGCTGAGAGGGAGGGGGGTGAGCAGAGAGTGAGGGATTAAGGGAAGCGTCTCAAACTTAACTCACATAATAACTTTACATCTAGTTGATTTTATATACAACATGACACAGGCTGATTACACTGACACTTTCTCCCCAGCCCCTTATGAAGCTACTTCATTTTCCTGTCATCAGCTAAATGAAGTGTTTCACGCAAGCGCGGCCTGTCAGGTCCTCTGGTCGTGTTTAATGCCAAAATTTCATGGTAACTAAGTGGGTTGAGAAATGCTGTGCTCTCAGAGTTTTCCTTTTTGTAATCACCATATATTTAGGAAAATGATTAAAATACCCATTTTGCAGGATTCAGTCAACTTTACATCATGGCAAAACCCCCTTTAATAACAATCTGTAATAACATAACATAAATAAACTTTCATTGTAAATGTAACATGATACGTTTGTATTTTCTAGTCAATATAAGTAAACAAAAAATATCAAAAATGGTCCAAAAAAAGTGCTTCAGATCTATATACATACCTTTCTTAAAATTCAGGTGACAACATATAAATATTTCATAGAAACAATTCCACATTTCCGGATCTTTCAGTAATGACCTGGGGCGACATGTATGAACGTTGGTGCTGACCGGCCAGTTCTAAATCGCTTTAAGATAGTGTAGAATGCAGCAGAATGTATGAACCTACATACATACAGGCGCAGTGTAGAGCCGATACGACTACTCATGCTCAGGCACCACCTTTAACCTGGTCTGGCTGTTCTGCATTTAGATGTGATGCGACGCCCCCAGAACACTCCAAATCTTTGGTGCACTAAAAAGTGTCTTTGGTCCATTATGAAGGGACTTATCTCACCAAAGTTTGGAGTGCGCCTGGTTCATTACATTCTTTTTGTCAAAGTACACGGACCAAAAACGGCGCACCCTGCCCCATTTTTATGTCGCCCTGAAAGACCTCCTGGGAGGATCTACAGAACTGCTTCGACTTCCGATTCCGTTCGATAAAGGGTAAACTAAGTCAATGACCAAAAACTTCAAGGAAATTGTTTCCATTACATATTTATATGGGCACACTTGGAATGTTGTCATCGGAAATTTGGAAACAACATGAATATACACATAAGGCACTTTCTTGCATCATCCTTTATGGTTTTTATTTGCTAATATTAACTATTCAAATGCAAACACATTATGTGTCATTTCAAGTGGAGTGCCGTTGTGTTGACAGATTTGTATTCACTGTCAGATTTCAACTGGCACCCTATATCTGTGGAGTGGGATGCACTGACAGAATTTTTATGTTCCAAGACAGTGATCAAGTATAACTCCACACTATATAACTGTAACTCCACAGAGACGACATGACCAAAATCGCCATCGTTTAGAATCCCATGACTAACCCCAATAACTAAATATGAGGTTCTCTGTAGTGGCGTCCTGAATATACTTGGTAACAGGGTAGTAACTACAGGGGCAGCAGACGTAGCACCTGCCAGGGGGCCCGGGACCTTAGGGGGCCTAGGGCAGCTACTACCACGTCTGCTGTCCCGGTAGTTCGACTCCTGCGCCCACCGGCATATCAGTTCACTGCTGGTGGACGCGGAGCTGTGGGGCCCGGCGCATACTGCCTCTGAATGCCCGGGCCCTCCGGCCTGAGCATTCAAAGGGAGGACTATCCAATGCTAGCAGAGAGGAGCGCCACTGGCGCTTCGCTCTGCTAATCTGCCTGCTAGGGGCAGGCGCCGGCCCACAGTGCTGACATGGGCTGCGCGATGACGTCATATCTGCCTATCTATATGGGGCCCTATAACTACCTAAATTCTGCCTGTTTAATTGGGGCCCTATACTCTACCTAAACCTGGACTATTTAGACCCTGCCTGCCAAAATGGACCCCATAAAGCCTGGAAGGCAGGTTAGTGAGGCTTCTAAGATATTTGTGTCTAAATCTGCAGATACAAGTGGCCAGGAGAAGTCATCAGTGTCTTTCTGGATCGGATGCAGACAAAAGGGAAAAATCAATGACTTGTCAGAGAAACGTTACCTGTGAGTCATAAGATGCACTGGTATATACCACTATATGGTCACTGTAGGGGGTAATAGAGCACCTGTTCACACTGATCACTGATACCTACCACTATATGGTCACTATATGGCGGTACCATTGGTCTTTGTAGACTGATCAGTAATAGTGTTAAGCGGGTATTATTTAGTCACTTGTGGTCGGTAATTTGTGTGGTAATGTTCTGGGGCCTTATATCAGTCCTTATTTAGTTGCATAATTGGTAAAGTTTGGTCTTGGTATAGTGGGATTTGGTATAGTGGGATTTGTTTGGTAGCAGTATGATGGTTATATGTAGGGTGAGGTATTTGTCCCTTGTATTATCTAATAACTGCATGTCCCGGTAAATGTTCATGGTCGGGGAGGCAGGCAAGGGGATGGGTAGGGGGCCCCATCCAAAGTTTTCGATGGGGCCCCGGCTTCTCTAATTACGCCCCTGCTTGGTAAGGTTACCATGGCAGCATTGGAAGCGAGCACACACAGAGAAGTGCTCAGCCAGTGGAGGATGCAGGTGCCCCTTTTTTAGGTTATGTCTACACTGCATCGGACAAAAAAAGGCCAAAGGTAGCCTTTTTTCCGATGCAGGGCCGCTGTTTTTGTCACGCTTTGTGCAAAAACCACAGTTGCTTCTCGTTTTTTTTTTTACATTGCCCATACAATTGTATTGTATGGGAAGACTCCAAGAAAACGAAAAGTGCTGGCGTATTATAGAACATGTTGTATAAAGAGGATCGTAGAAAAGACGAGCATGTAGACAGCAGCTCTTCTTTTTCATTCTAGTCTATGGGGCCGCATGAATGATCGTATTTTTGCCGCTTTTAAAAAACTAAAATCGGCGAAAATACGATCATAAAGCTATGCCGTGCAGACATAGCCTTAAACTCCGAAGGCAGCAAACAGCTTGAAAAACGCGAAGTGAGAGCACCCCTTTGACTTTCTCTAGCGTTGCTTTTTACGCTTATTGTATTCCATATTTTGGGATCACTTTATGCACGTGTGTGCTTTACTGCCAACACTGCAATATAATATGCTTCCAACCGAATACATTTCCTATGGAACATGGCTTTGTGAGTACTTGGCTGAAATTATTTTCACCCTGGGGTACTAGGCTTAGCAAGGTTATCAAAAACTGACCTAGGGACTTGCTGCCACGACTTCTAAAACAGTTATTCAGACCTATTCAGACCAATATCCTTATTTTGTTGTTTTTTCTATATACATAATACAGTGCCTGTTCTGAAAAGACTCAAGACTAATCAGTGACAGGACAGTAGACACACCCAATTATCACATGGTTATGGTGCCCCCTAGTGGTTAGTAAAGAAGTCACCTAAAAATTGTCAACTCAAAGTAAAAATGAGGATAAAGATCATTTCAGATTTCTGTTTGAAATAACAAACCGGGGACTTTTAATCTGGAGTGGACTTTAATCTGTGCTCTGTAACGGAGCACAGCCATTGATCTCCTCTATGTTATGTCAGGTTGGGTTGAGATTAAGGGTGCTTTCACATGGTGCGTTTTTGATGCGTTTTTTCAATGCGTTTTTGTGTAGGAAGGCACAGCAATTAATGCTGTACATTGCTGTACAAAAATCGCAGTAATTACCGCGATTTTACCGCGATTTTTGTGCAGCAATGTACAGTATTAATTGCTTTGCCTTCCTGCACAAAAAACGCATTGAAAAACGAATTAAATACGCACCAAAAACGCACTGTGTGAAAGCTCCCTAAACGATTGTTTTATGAAGAGGCCAGAAAGTCAATCAGATCCAGCTCCTCTCTCCCCCATTGATCAGCTCTCCATAGAGGTTACAGCTCATCTGTCATTTTTCCAGCAAATGAAATGTAGGCACATGTAATCGATAGATAGCCAGGTCCACCAGCTTCCTGGTTTGTAGAGGATGATCCCATATGAAGGACCCCTTTATGATATCCATAGGCTTATGAACATGTAAAAGCTTAGCTGAAAGTTCATGGGACAGCTTCAACACCTATGAATAAATCACCAGTAAGGACACTTTATAGGATATAACAGGTTCTACTGTAGGGCAGTTTAACAGGATTTACTCAAGTCCATTTTCAATACAGTAAACCTCATCAAACATCATGATAACAGCAATTAGAGGAGTCCTGGCATTCACACAGTTTAGCTGCTTTACACAAGGGGGTAATAAGCTCACAGATACCTGAGTTTTCACCAGTCATATTCTGCCACTCCTGAGCTGTGATTATTGGCTGCTCTCTTCACTGTCTCAGGTGCAATGGCTGTATCGATACTGTATCGGGCTGCAGCTGTCGGTTTTAACTTGGCTTTTTATGGAAAATACAGTGGACCTAACATATTTTTTTACCCCAAAAATGTATTTATTTAATGAGAATCTGCACATGGGCATCCACTGTAATGATTACAGGAGGTGCCCACTTTAGGATTCTCAATAAAGAAATGATTTTTGAAAAAAATAAGACATGGGGTCCACCCTTATTTTGTATAACCACCCAAGGTAAAACAGACAGCTGCAGCCTGATACTGGTTCTTTCCATTCTAAAAATACCAGTCTGCAACCGCCCCAGAAGCGGAACATCACATCAGAAGGTCCACTTCTGACGGTTACCTGGCTTTGCCCAGTATCCCTGGTGCATTAGGGTTAGTGTCAGCCTTGGGGTGACAAAAACTAATGCTGGCTAACACAAGCTCGAGCGATAGTAATGGGAAGGTGTCTGTCAGATACCGCCATACTACACTGTAATTAATGAAAAAAACTGACATAAATTGAACTATTATTATTTTTTTTTAAATAAACACTACCTGACATCAGCCATATTTTACCATTTTATAAAGAAATTAATCCAATGTTGGTCCAACATAATCCAACATAGTCCAAAGGAGAAACCTGTATGAATATAAGAACATTAAAAAAAAAAACATGATAGTACTAAACTCCATTTCCTGCATCCCCTGAGGGTCATGCCTCTGGCTGATTTTCTGGGGGTGCAGGGTTTAGAGTTTAACCTGCACAATTTGATTCTGACAACAGCTTGCAGGCACAACTCTCCAGGGTTAGTCCACATTGCCCCTCCCACTCCCCCTCCAAGGGAGATTGTAAGCAGTGCTCTGTACTCCTCTCTCCCGCACTCCCTGCACCATTGTGTTATGCCTCCTAGTGCCAACACACAATACACCCCCCCCATCACTCCATAACTTCTCCCCCTACTCCCCCACAGTCCTCGCACCTCTACCTATCACCCCATAACCTCCCCACCTATCACCCAATGGTCGAGTTGTACAGAGGTGGCTCAGGTAGCGGAATTGCTGAAAAAATAGAAAAATTCTAAGATGTTTGTGTGGTAAATTTGTCAGGGACAAGGCGTGACGGGAGAAGTCATCATGGCGGTCTGGACAGGATGGAGAAGAAAAGGGAAAGAGAACAACTCCAGTCATAGAGGATGTCTCTGAGTCTCTAGATGTAACTGCACTGTAGTTACTTAAACGTCTGTAGAGCCTGTGTACACTGGTATCTACCACTGTATGGTTTAAATATTGATTGAAGTTTAATGGTTTAGGCACAGTTTGGCAGTATATCCCAGACTCTTTGGGTTGCTGATAGGCTACTCTCATCTCCTCACGGATAGCTGAGTGACGCCAAAAACCACTAATTTTAGCTTTCTTCCAGAGCCGTTACACAGTTAGGTTGAGTAGGCGTTGCTTTTTCTGAAGGGGGTGTGGCTGAACAAAAGGGCATGGACATTCAAATTTGTGGGGCGGTAGTAATAGAATCAATTTAATGGTGGCTATAGAAGCCTTCATTAGGCTTTCAGCTGCCATGGTAATCAATCTGCTCCCCGCAATCTTGTCGTGGGAGGGTGGGGGGGGGGGCAATCATTTTGACACAAAACCATTCCTCATTCATTTAGACACCGTGACTGAGTTTGCCGTGGCATCTAAAGAGTTAAACAGCAAGTATTGGAGTCAGTTCCATTCCCTGCTGTTAGCCACTGGTTTTAGCTGTTATAGTCAGTTGGCACCTGCTGCATATGGCTTGGACTCACTGTGTAAGCCTGCTCCATTTAACCTTACCAGCATTATAACGTACCAGTACAATAAGGTGTTAAGAAGGTGTGTTTTTTTAGGTTTGAATTGAATAGAAAAACACAGCTACAAACTTACCAAAACAGTGCTACCCCTGTATACAGGTTGTGTGTGGTATTGCAACACAGCCTAATTCTTTTCAGTAAAGCTACAAAACCTGCTACTCCCCATGGAGTGTTCCTCTAAACCTAAAACTTACATCTTTATACTATTTTCTTAACAGGCCAATATAATGAGCAAGTCCTACCTCCATTGTTTTTCAATAACACATCTATAACATTGAGAGCGGGATACTCTCACAGACAAATGTTGCTGGGGAGACACCAGGAATATGAATGTCAGGTTGCTTCCACATAAACAGGCATGTGATAAGGATATTTGTTATCAAAAGAAGCTAATGAATATCAATGTCATATAACGAGCGGTAGTGACGGAAGCGCACAATCCTGACTGTTAGCCACAGCGAGCTCGGCCGTGCCTGAGCAAACAGAAAGACGTCCTAAACAAACACCAAACAGACAAATGAGAGGCTGCAGAGTTTCCATAGCTACTACGGTCTGAAATGATGAGCAATAACATTAATAAATGTCACAAGTCACTGGCTGGGAAGAGAGACTGCGGATACATTGTGAGGCTTTCGAAAAATACATAGAAATTCTGCTACTAATGGCTTCAACACGAAAGGTATTGTTAGTGATGCACAGCAGATCTGCCATTAGTGATGAAAATATCAATATTAGTGAGCTGGCAGAACGGATAATTGGGATCATTAAAGCAATGGTCTAGCTTTAAAAAAATAAAAAGAGCAGCCACTTGCTAAAAATAAAAAATACTGTAATCTACTGTTTAATTCACCGCTGATCCAGCGTAGAAGCTCTGGCAGTTGCTACCGTCTTTGTGTACAACCTGCTGCTGCAACATCTCAGCAGTGATGTGACAAACCTTTGGCTTGACTGTTCCCAGCACTAAGCCATACCACTGTTGACCGCAGGGGACGACCGCTTATCAACAAAGACATTCCAATGGTATGATAGGTGACCACAGGCAGGGCCGGACTGGGACCAAAAAGCAGCCCTGGCACAAAACCCCCACCAGCTCACATACAATATCCGCCACTCTGCTATAATAAACACCACTAGAAACATCAGCAAGATGTAAACTGGTGCACATGAAACATCTCCTATTCACAGGGTTAGGACAAGCGGTTACAGTTGTTTTTACATTAGGTACTAGTGTAGGCTCGACACTATTATAAATGCTGATTCTTAACTTACAATACCGCTACGTAGGGGTCCAAATCACCAGTGGTTCACCCATCACATGACAGTGAAACAACACCAATCCACAGAAAGGAAGTCAAATAACCCGGACACCCGAGGGACTCACAGGAGACGGCTATCTGTTGAGACATCGCTTTCTTTGCCTTTTCTTCTTCATACGGCCCAGACCGCCATGACGACTTCTCCAGCCGTAACTCGTCTCTGCAGAATTTACCACACAAACATCTTAGACAACTCACTTTTCCAGCACCTCTTTACTTCTGCCCCAACTGTGTACAGACTCCCAATACAAAGCACCCCAAATGGTTATAGTGACCCCTTTGTGCCCCTAGCAATTAAAGTTCCTACAGACAGCTCTGGGGCTCCCGCTTCTATACACAGTCTTAGTTATTTTTGCTTCCTTATATAATAGGTAGGTTAACCCTTCATACAGGACATAGATACGCTCCTTAAATTAGTTAAATAGGTAAACCCCCCCCCCCCCCCTTTTGGGTAGGTAATATAGGCTGGTAGGGAAGAGTATAGCCCCCAATTAGGTAGGTAGTTACATAAAGCAGGTGATAATAGGCCCCCATTAGGTTGCCACAAGCAAATCCAGAGAAACCCCGGCATACCACACCAGTCTGGCCCTTCCTGGGGGGGGGGGCGATGCCTGGGAGATGCGCAGCAGGGTTTACAGCATCCCAGTGGAAATAGTCTGGGCCTCTACATGGGGAGTTGGGCACATTGGTTTTTGACACAAATACTACTTACCAACTACTAGGGTCCACAAATAAGGAGGACCCACAGGAACAGACGGTGAGCAGGATGCGGCAGGTAATGGGCCCAGGGAAGGGGACGAGGCAGGCTACATGGTCGAGGACCCAAGGGAGGTGGAGGCAGGGCATAGTATAGTGAGGTCCCAGGGGATGGTGGAGGCAGGGCTAGATAGTGACGGTACCAGGGGAGGTGGAGGGAAGGCTGATTGTGAGGTCCCAGGGAAGGGGGAGGCAGGCTAGATAGTGAGGTCCCAGGGGAGGGGGAGGCAGGCTACATGTTGAGGCCCAAGGGAGGGGGAGGCAGGCTAGATGGTGAGGTCCCAGGGGAGGGGGAGGCAGGCTACATGTTGAGGCCCAAGGGAGGGGGAGGCAGACTAGATGGCGAGGTCCAGAGGAGGGGGAGGCAGGCTACATGGTGAGGCCCAGGGGAGGTGGAGGCAGGCTAGATATGGCGAATAGGTACCCAGGAGAAGGTTGGTGGCTGTCTAGATAGTGAGGTCCCAGGAGAGGTGGAGGCAGGCTATATAGTTAGGTCCCAGAGGCGATGGTGGAGGCAGGGTAGATAGTGAGGTCCCAGGGGAGGTGGAGGCAGGCTAGATGGTGAGGTCCACAGGAGGGGGAGGCAGGCTACATGGTGAGGTCCAGGGGTGGTGGAGGAAGGCTAGATAGTGAGGTCCTAGGGGAGGTAGAGGCAGACTAGATAGTGAGGTCCAGAGGAGGGGGAGGCAGGCTACATGGTGAGGTCCCAGGGGAGGTGGAGGCAGGCTAGAGGGTGGGGTTTACAGCATCCCAGTGGAAATAGTCTGGGCCTCTACATGGGGAGTTGGGCACAATGGTTTGACACAAATCCTACTTACCAACTACTAGGGTCCACAAATAAGGAGGACCCACAGGAGCAGACGGCTGAGTAGGATGCGGCAGGTAATGGCCCAGGGCAGGGGGAGGCATGGGCAACATGGTTGAAGGCCCAAGGGAGGTGGAGGCAGTCTAGATAGTGAGTTCCAGGGTGGTGGAGGCCAGGCTAGATAGTGAGGTCCCAGGGAAGGGGGGAGGCAGGCTAGATAGTGAGGTCTAGGGGAGGGGGAGGCAGGCTACATGGTGAGGCCCAGGGGCGGTGGAGGCAGGCTAGATAGGGAGGTCCCAGGGGCGGGGGAGGCAGGCTAGATAGTGAGGCACAGGGGAGGTGGAGGCAGGCTTAGATAGTGAGGTCCCCAGGGGCAGGGGAGGGCAGGACTACATGGTGAGGCCCAGGGCTAGGTGGAGGCATGTAGAGATTGTAGGTCCCAGGGGAGGTGGTGGCAGGCTAGATAGTGGACGGGTCCCAGGGGAGGTGGGGGCCGGCAAGATAGTGAGATACCAGGCGGAGGTGGGAGGCAGGCTAGATAGTGAGGTCCCGGGGTGGTGGAGGCAGGCTAGATGGTGAGGTCCAGAGGAGGGGGGAGGAGGCTACGATGGTGAGGTCCGGGGTGGTGGAGGCAGGTGATAGTGAGGTCCACGGGGGAGGTGGAGGCAGGGTACATAGTGAGGGTCCAGGGGGCGGCTGGACGGCAGGCTAGATTAGTGAGGTCAGGGAGAGGTGGAGGCAGGCTAGATAGTTGAGGGTCCCAGAGGAAGTGAAGGCTAGGCTAGATAGTGAGGATCCCCAGGGGGAGGTGGACGGCAGGCTAGATGGTGTGGTCTAGGGGAGGTAGAGGCAGACTAGATAGTGACTGTCCAGTAGGTGGGGGGAGGCAGGCTAGATAGTGAGGTCCAGTGAGGTGGAGGCAGGCTAGATAGTGAGGTCCAGGGGAAGTGGAGGCAGGCTAGATAGTGAGGTCCCAGGGGAGGTAGTAGGAAGGCTAGATGGTGAGGCAAGGAAGATGGTTGAGGGCAGGCTAGATTGTGAGGGCCCGGGGGGGTGGAGGCAGACTAGATAGTGAGGCCCAGGTAGGTGGAGGCAGGGTAGATAGTGAGGTCCCGGGGGGGTGGTGGCCGGCTAGATAATGAGGCCCAGGGGAGGTGGAGGCGGGCTAGATAGTGAGGTCCCGGGGGAGGTGGAACTAAACTATGATAGTGATGTCCCAGGGGAGGTGGAGGCAGGCTTGATAGTGAGGCCAGGGAGGTGGAGGCAGGCTAGTGATCGTGATGGTCCAGGGGAGGGTGAGGCAGGCTAGTTAGTGAGTCCAGGGGATGGGGGAGGCAGGCTAGTTAGTGATGTCCAGGGGAGGTGGAGGCAGGCTAGATAGTGAGGTCCCAGGGGAGGTGGAGGCAGGCTAGATAGTGAGGTTCCAGGGGAGGTGGAGGCAGGCTAGCTGGTGAGGTCCCAGTAGTAAATTGAAGGACACTTACTAGCCTCATTGATTGGTCCTCCGCAGGAGTAGGTATCTTCTTGGCCAGGCAGGAAGCTCCTCTGCTCAGCATCCTGCCAGGCCTTCAGGGGGCGGGGCCGGAGCACTGAGCAGACAGTCTTCTCCTGTGAGCAGAGCTGCCGGCCCTGCCCCCTGAGCTCTCTGTGCTGCCCGTGTCGGCCCCGGCCTCAGCAAGCGAAGCAGCCGCTGCGGAGCTCCGCGGCCAGCACAGACTTGATGTCTGATGCTGCCAGTCCTGACTCCTGATGCTGCCAGCATGGACACTGGTGCGTGGAGCGGCCCATAGCAGCAGCCGTGGCCCTCCACAGTGTCCACAGCTGAACGTCATATCCTTCACAGCGGCGCTGCTCCTGTATTAAAGAAGGTAGGAGCAGCGTCAGCTGATCATATGTAATGCAGGCGACCCAGGAGTCACACGGCCCACCGGGCATTTGCCCGGCTTGGCAGGTGCTCAGTCCGGGCCTGACCACAGGGACCAACCACTTATCAGCAAAGACCAGAGTGGTTTCCCGAGCTTCTATGCTGGATTGGCAGTGGATTAACCTCCTCCTGACGTGCGGATTTTAATTTACATCGCATTTGATTTTCCCTCGCTCCGCTCGAAAAGCCAGAACTTTTTTGTTTTTCCATCTACATAGCTATATGAGCACTCGGTGGTTTTTTTTGCAGGACAAGATGTACTTTTTAATGGTACCATTTACTATACTATATTATGTACTGGAAAACCAAAATAAAAATCTTTGTGGAGTGAAATGTAAATTAAAAAAATAAAAATTGCAAATGAGCCACTTTCGGGGGTTTTCGTTTCTGTGGAGTTCATTATTTGGTATAAATGACTTGCTATTGTTATTCGGCAGGTTGGTACAATTCTGGCAATACCAAACTTTTTACATTTTCCTTATGTTTAACTACTTTAAAAATCGAAACTTTTTATTTTTTACATTTTCGATGCAGCGCCGTTTTCTGCAGCTAATAACTTTTTCATTTTTCCATATATGGACATAAGTTAAAATTCGTTTTTTTGCAAGCTGAGGTGTAGTTTTTATGTGTACTATTTTGGGATACCTGACACCTTATCGTCACTTATTCTAATTTTTTGAGGCGGCAAACCAAGAAAACACAATTTTATTTTTTCCTAAGGTGTTTATTGTACAAGATAAATAATGTTACATCTTCATAGATCAGACTTTTTCAGAATTGGCATTGCCAATCAAGTTTAACTTTTTATTTATTTTTTTTATTTGTAAAATGGCAAAAATGGTGTTTTGAAGTCTTAATAATGTTTTTTTTTTATTTCTCAGAACCATTTTTTTTTAGTAATTGTTTGTACACTATTTTCTAATACAGTTATATTTCAGAATAGCAATGGAGCATGGCGCCATCTTTTAATCATTTTGCTGCCACAGTTGCATTTACTACAATCACAATAATCTCTGATCCAGGTCACTAGAGGTGGGTGTCAGTCAGAATTGACAGACGGCACTGGCCAGGTATGGAGAGTACACAGTGAGAAATCCCAATTCATACTCTCTCAATGACAACATGAATTGGATAGCCACTTTTTTTAATTAAATGGGTTGTACAGGGTTAGAAAATCATGCTGCTCTGAAATTCCACATCTGCTCATAGTTTGGTTATGGTACTGTAACCCAGCCAATTGACTTCAGTGGAGCTGAGCTGCAATACTGGACACAATCCATGGACAGGTGTGGCTCTATATTAAGAAAATTACCTTGTACTATTATCCATGTCTCGTATTAATGCATATGAAGATGGGATTCTACAATCAAGATCCTCCTATGACAGTGGAAAGTCAAACTACGGCTATTAGTCTTGTAGACTCCTGCCATTCATGTATTAGGCTCTGTGTTTTAGCATTTACTGAAGTTATAAGTTTGGAAACTGTTCAGATGTAGATCTCCAATGTAAGGCTCCAACATATGCAGCACTATAGGCATCCAGTAGCACATTTTACTGATTACAATTTGTTAAAAAAAAAAAAACATGCCATATTAAATATTTTTTGTGGCAACCCCCTGACTAAGAAAGCTCAGAAGGTATGCCAACACATACCACCCCAAAGGAGAACAAGTGGATACTCTAATGTCCTCAAGTTAATGGAGCTCGATGATTACATTGATTTAAACTCCAGAAGAATTTTTTTGGTATATATGGCAAATATAGGACTCATTGGTTTGCACAGAGCTTTACACCGATAGCCATTTACTTTACAATGCCCTCATGTAATACTACAATACAATGGAAATGTATAAGAGATTGAAACTGGCAAAATCAGTCGTTCGCTGTAAAGGCAAAAAGCCAAGGCTGGGTTGAGCCCCTTTCACAACTCATTTTAGCTGCTCGTTTGTGGTACAGGCAGTCCCCGGATTACAAACGGGATAAGGACTGTAGGATTGTTCTTAAAGGGGTTGTATCATTACATTAAATGGTCTTCAGAATAAGGGGACAGTGAAAACAAGCAACTTTGCAATTGGATGTCAAAGTTGTCTTGTTTTCACTGTCTCCCTTATCTTCATTTTGTGTAAACACTGTTCCCCAGTGTCGGTCGGATTCCACCTACTTTCATTTCATTGGCTGACGGCTCTGCTAATTTACATTCTGTCTGGCCCCCGGTCGTATTCACGAGAGCAAGCATTCCTGCCTCTCTCACTCAGAATAAGGGGTTGGCAACATTTCACTTTGCACAGCCAGCAACTCCACAGTAAGGCCATGTTCACACGGCTTAAAATGGGCCATATTTCGGTCCGTAATTACGCGCCGAAGTACGCAAATTACGGGCTGAAAACGGCCCATTCATTACGGTAATCCACAGTTCTCATAGAGAACTATGGATTACATCTCCTCTCCCTGCTCGGTGAATCCGCCGGGCGGGAGATAAGTGACATGGGAATTACCGCTGGTAATGCAAGTCAATGGGCCGGCGAAGTGCCGGACCCCCGCTCCCGCCCCGCCCCCATCCACACGGCGTAATTGCGGGGCGTAATTACGTCCCACAGTTAAGCCGTGTGAACATAGCCTAACACTGCAGTAGCACTGCTTCTACAATCAGAAAATAGCAGAATTGTGCCTCGGTGCCTAATGCTCCTGCATGTAAACATAGAAGGGAGACAGATCTGTGCTGTGGATGAGTTCATAGAAGACTGGATTCAACTGTAACAAACCTCCAGGTGTGAGAGGAGAAGAGATCAGTGCTCTGAGTTCATAGAAGACTGTCTAGACTGAATGCAGGCCTGTGGTATGTAAACAAACAGCTCTTACAAAATAATACTGCATAGGGAGAGGAACGACAGTGACATGTGGACTCAGGCAGAGAGGTGGGGAAGAGCACACTGATTCGGGAGGGAGCATGAACAGTGAAGGGGGGATGATGTCATCCCCCTTCAGTTAAGAAACACCCAGCTGGGAGCGGAAGAAACGCCCCTGGATTTGTAGAGCTGAGAAACTGAAAATACAATGAAACACACGAACTGATGAAGCGATACATCCCTTTTAAGTTAAGTTTGTATGTAAGTAAGAATAGGCAATTTTATTAAATGTAACTCCAGCATTTTTTTTTTAAGTTTAAATGTAGGTAATGGTTAGCGCACCTTTTACACTTGTTTTCCTGTCTGTGCCCCTGTTTCAAAGATTTCACCTCACTTTCTGTCTCTCATGTGCTGCTGTGGCTTGCTGACACTTGTAATTCCACAGCTACTAGCTTCTGTGTGACATGGAACTACAAGTGCCAGCATGTCACAGCAGCACATGTTAAAGACATGTACTCATTGGCACCCATGCAATTAGTTTATGTGTGGTGTGGCATGCTGGCACTTATAGTTCCACAACTGCAAATGCCAACATACAGTACATGTATTCATTGTATGGGTTCTGATATAGTCCAGTATTGTATTTCACATTGGAGGTGGTCAGGAAGGGTAATGGCGGGATCGGAAGCAGTAAGAACAGACCTGCTGTGTTGGGGCCAACAGCACAAGACAGGAACAGAAGGAGAACTGTTGTAATGGCAAGAAAAGACAGAGGTCCCTATTGCAATGCAGGTGGGCAGGAGGAAGGTAAAAAAGAGCTGCTGTGCCGTGCCGGACGGAAAATGTAGTGGGCAGGGAAAGGCTTGTGACATTCTGACATTATTATGCAGCGTTACAGAAAACAATACCAAGGGTGTCAGCATGGGTGTCCTTTATTTACAATCCCAGTACATACAACAGCATAACAGCAACGTTTCGACTCACATCCTGAGCCTTTATCAAGCTTGAGTCGAAATGTTGCTGTTATGCTGTTGTATGTACTGGATTGTAAATAAAGGACACCCATGCTGACACCCTTGGTATCGTTTTCTGGAGTGCTAGAGGAGGAAGTCGGACTTCTTCCAATTGGTCCTCTGTTGCATTTTTGAAGGGGACCTAATGAAAATTAAGTAAGGACTACTGTGCTGTCCGAAATATTGCTTTTTGCCATTATTATGCAGCGTGTGATCCCCAAAAGTCTCCGTTTATAACTAGGAGACAGAAGTAAATCGGAACATTGTAAGTTAGGGACTGCCTGTAAATGTTAGGATACTGTAGAAATGTACTCGGCTTGAGCAGTGAGGTTGCAATGGGGGCAGTAGAAATTCTATAGTGCAAACATAGTCCTATTTACTACATTTGCCCTGTTTAGCGAACATATAGGGTGACATGTATGGAAGGGGCTGTGACAGATATCTGGCATCTTTTCAGCCCGATATCAGGCGCAGCCCCATTTGTACATTTTTAAATTTTCCGCATGCCACGCATTACATAGCGCCTGCAGGGCGCACTAGAACCGTAGCGAAGCTACATATTTATAGCTTCACTACGGCATTTCTAGGGGCATTACAGCTGGAACAGGTAGAGCACTTTCAAAGTGGTTTACCTGAGCCAGAAATGTTGCCCTAGCGCTAGAATGCGCCTGATTTATGACCCGCTGTAGAACAGGTTCATAAATCAGGCACATTCTACGCCAGGATAATGCGCATGAAATTTGCCGTGTTAACGCCTAATTTCATGCATGTCACCCATAATGTTTCTTTTTGGACACAAATGCATGGAGGATACAAGAAAAGAAAAAATAAATTTTATCAGTTTATAAAATTCAGTACATGAATAAAGCTTCTAACTATTGTACACGTAGCTCCCATTTATAATGACAGCGACAGCATTTTGTGGGTTAAAGAAAAGTTCGCCCAAAAATACAATTTTATATGTAAAACCATCTGAATAGCAAAATTAGTCAGATCTAGATTCCAGGATTCTTGCTGTTTGAGACATCAATGCTCCATGGTCAATTTTCCTATTGGCGAAGGAAGAAGGAATTTAATATTCAAACACACGCTCCATCACTTTCTTGTGTTATGAGGAATAAGTAGATGGCTCTTGAATTTTAAATCTGTTCTTATATTGAGAGGTATCATAGTGCTTGAATTTGAATATTATCTCAACTCATGCTGCAGCTAAATTAACTATTGACCGCATAGGTTGGTTATGAAGAGGGAAGCATCTCAAAAATGGTGGATGCTCCTGAGAACCACTTTTTATAGTTATGGCAGGAAGGATGTTCAACTCTCTCACATTTTCAAAGAGATATGCATTTCGAGGGGTTTTAATGGAAAATATCCCATTGTCTGGGATTTTAAAGGGGTTGTCCAATTTTTATTTTTAAATCTAAAATTTGGATAGAGTTGCAGTGATAATAAAAAAAAAAACCCTACTCAGCTCCATTCCAGCAATGATGCTGCCACTGGTCTTCTCTGTTCTTGGGTTTATTTTTGTTTCTAGGCCGTCGGTTCCTGAAGCCATGACATCACTGTTCAGAAGAGAGTGCTTTAATCGGTGATGTCAGCAAATAGCACATGACTGATGCAACCAATCAGTGACTGCAGCATTCATGTGCTGACTACCCGGAGCCGGAAATAAACAGAAGAACTTGGCTGGTGGAAGTAAGCATCAAGATAAATATGGGTTCTTTCTACTATATCACTGCAGCCTTTTCCCAATTTTAGTTTAAAAAAAAAGAACGGCTGGACAACCACTTTAAGAAAGTTGCCTAAGGGCGGAAAATATTGTAAAGTAAAGAAATAATCATTACTTAGCTGTTAAATCCAGTGCAACCATTACAGTGGTCCCCGCATGTCCTGCAGCAATTACGCCACATACATCATTCCTGGGATCACTAAGCCTAATCACTGGTCTCATGATATTGTTTGATTTCACATTGTGAAACCACTGAGGCCAGTAATAGTCTGCATGTGAACGATGTACGTTGTACTTGCTACAGGACTGGTGGGGACTGCGGTAGCAGTGGTGCTAAATTTATAGGATGAGTAATGGTGATTTCTTTAGTTTATTACCTTTTCTACTGTTATACTACTTTCTTCAAATCCCAAACAACCCTTTAAAGGTTGTGTTTACATCATGTCACAGCTAAACATTAAGGGTATGTTCACACGATGTACTGCAGCACGTACAGTACATCATATGTCTCAGGAGCTTGCGCTGATCATGTCACTTATCTCCCCGCGCGTACAATACGATCGTATTGTATGAACGGGGAGAGGAGGCGTAATCCATAGTTTTCTATGAGAGCTATGGATTACCATAATTTCGGCGCGCATCTCGCCCGTATTAGAGCGCAAATACGCTGCAAAATGGGTGTCGAAATTACGCCATGTGAACATAGCCTAAGGGCGACATGTATGAATTCTCCCGGCACTGACAGGCCAGTTATAAATAGCTTTAAGCCAGTGTAGAATGCCAGAATGTATGAAGCTGTTCTTCTGCAGGTCACACATACAGGCACAGTGTAGCCAATACCACAAGTCTGGCTCAGGCACCACCTTTACCCTGGTCTGGCTATTCTTCTGCAGGTCATACATACAGGACAGTGTAGAGCCAATACGACAACTCAGGCTTAGGCACCACCTTTACCCTGGTCTGGCTGTTCTTCTGCAGGTCATACATACAGGACAGTGTAGAGCCAATACGACAAGTCTGGCTCAGGACCACCTTTACCCTGGTCTGGCTGTTCTTCTGCAGGTCATACATACAGGGCAGTGTAGAGCCAATACCACAAGTCTGGCTCAGGTACCACCTTTACCCTGGTCTGGCTATTCTTCTGCAGGTCAATCATACAGGCAGTGTAGAGCCAATACGACAAATCTAGGCTCAGGTACCACCTTTACCCTGGTCTGGATGTTCTTCTGCAGGTCATACATACAGGCGCAGTGTAGAGCCAATACCACAAGTCTGGCTCAGGCACCACCTTTACCCCTGCTTCTGGCCTGTTGGGAATAAACCTAGGAATTATCTGCTTTGGGCAATCTAGACATTTGGCATCAACAAGTCTCTCAACATTTATTTTTTTAATGTTCTCACCTATGAATCGTAATGCAGAATGTGCCCCCAGAACGCCCTCAAATCTTTGGCGCATTAAAATGTCTTTGGCGCATTAAAAGGGTCTTATCGCGCTAAAGTTTGAAGTGCACCTGTTCATACATTCTTTTTAGCTCAAGGTACACCAGAACACTGGCGCAGCCCCTTTCATATATGTTGCCCTAAGGGTTGACAGTCTAGCCATACAACGGCATGCACTGGTTATTGACTACAATGTATACAAATATATACACAGAATATGTCTTTTTACAGTGACCCACTGCATAAAAATGCAGTCTACTGCTCTTTCCAATGCGGTTAGAAAAAGGTATCCCAACACATAGCTCTGGCAGAGTCCTTTGAAAAAAGATAGGACACTAGAAAAAAGATGGGACACTACATTTTTGTATGGATTACCGGCTTCTCAACACCCGCACAGTAAGAGATGTCTACCCACTTTCCTGCATAGAGGAGTGATGGTTGTGCTGGGACAAGCCTAGTATTTCTTCATGCTTGAGTCAGCCAGTAGATACCAGCAGGTGCCAACTGCAAAGGACGATGTAACATGTCCGTGATCAATGAAAAAGTTGTGGAACCAAGAGACGGCTAGGAGGAAACCTGGCTGAATAGAGGAAGAGACAGTAAAGTCTCCAGCAGATTCAATTAGTATTAAAGTGGATACAAAGAAATATAGAAAGTGGTCCTCTTTTTTCCCAAGAAGGCATTAACCTATGGCAGGGGATGGAAGGGAAAGACATGGTAGACTGCATGTGGACAGAGAGGAAGGACATGGGAGAACGTGTTGAGGACAGAAAGGAAGGACATGGGAAATGCTTGTGGACAGAAAGAAAAGACATGGGAGAATGCATGTGAACGGAGGGGAAGGACATGGGAAAATGCATGTGCATGGTGAGTAAGTACATGGAAGATCGTATGTGGATGGAGAGGAGGACATGGGAAAATGCATGTACATGGAGAGGAAGGACATGGAAGATCGTATTTGGATGGAGTGGAAAGACATGGTAGATTGTATGTGAATGGAGAGGAAGGACATGGGAAAATGCATGTGCATGGAGAGGAAGGACATGGAAGATCGTATGTGGATGGAGAGAAAGGACATGGAAGATCGTATGTGGATGGAGAGGAAGGACATGGGAAAATGCATGTGCATGGAGAGGAAAGACATGGAAGATCGTATGTGGATGGAGAGGAAGGACATGGGAAAATGCATGTGCATGGAGAGGAAAGACATGGAAGATCGTATGTGGATGGAGAGGAAGGACATGGGAAAATGCATGTGCATGGAGAGGAAGGACATGGAAGATCGTATGTGGATGGAGAGGAAAGACATGGAAGATTGTATGTGAATGGAGAGGAAGGACATGGGAAAATGCATGTGCATGGAGAGGAAGGACATGGAAGATCGTATGTGGAGGAGAGGAAGGACATGGAGATGCATGTGGATGAGAAGAAGGACATGGGAGAAACATGGTGTGGATGGAGAGAAGGACATGGAATGACAGTGATGTGCACAGAAAGGAAGGAAGTGGGGAAATGAGGCTGGATGGAGGGGAAAGACATGGAGACTGCATGTGGACAGAGAGGAAGGACATGGGAGAACGTGATGAGGACAGAAAGGAAGGACATGGGAAATGCTTGTGGACAGAACGCAAAGACATGGGCGAATGCATGTGCACGGAGGGGAAGGACATGGGAAAATGCATGTGCATGGAGAGGAAGGACATGGAAGATCGTATGTGGAGGGAGAGGAAGGACATGGGAAAATGCATGTGCATGGAGAGGAAAGACATGGAAGATCGTATGTGGATGGAGAGAAAGGACATGGAAGATCGTATGTGGATGGAGAGGAAGGACATGGGAAAATGCATGTGCATGGAGAGGAAAGACATGGAAGATCGTATGTGGATGGAGAGGAAGGACATGGGAAAATGCATGTGCATGGAGAGGAAAGACATGGAAGATCGTATGTGGATGGAGAGGAAGGACATGGAAAATGCATGTGCATGGAGAGGAAGGACATGGAAGATCGTATGTGGATGGAGAGGAAAGACATGGAAGATCGTATGTGGATGGAGAGGAAGGACATGGGAAAATGCATGTACATGGAGAGGAAGGACATGGAAGATCGTATGTGGATGGAGAGGACAGACAGGGAAGATTGTATGTGAATGGAGAGGAAGGACATGGGAAAATGCATGTGCATGGAGAGGAAGGACATGGAAGATCGTATGTGGATGGAGAGGAAGGACATGGAAGATCGCATGTGGATGGAGAAGAAGGACATGGGAGAACATGGTGTGGATGGAGAGGAAAGACATGGAAGACAGTGATGTGCACAGAAAGGAAGGAAGGGGGAGACTGTGGCTGGATGGAGGGGAAAGACATGGGAGACTGCATGTGGACAGAGAGGAAGGACATGGGAGAACGTGATGAGGACAGAAAGGAAGGACATGGGAAATGCTTGTGGACAGAAAGAAAAGACATGGGAGAATGCATGTGAACGGAGGGGAAGGACATGGGAAAATGAATGTGCATGGAGAGGAAGGACATGGGAGAACGCATGTGGACAGAGAGGAAAGACTTGGGAGAATGAATGTGAACGGAGGGGAAGGACATGGGAAAATGCATGTGGATGGAGAGGAATGACATGGGAGAACGCATGTGGACAGAGAGGAAAGACATAGGAGAATGCATGTTAATAGAAGGGAAAGGACATGGTAGAACACGTGTGGACGGAGAGTAACAATATTAGAGAACCCTTGTGGACAGAGACAAAGGACATGGAAGAAAGCATGCGGACACAGAGTAAGGACATGGTAGAAAGCATGTGGACAGAGAGTAAGGACATGGGAGAATGCTTGCGGACGGACATGGGAGAATGTGTGTGCATGGAGAGGAAGGACATGGGAGAACATGTGTGGATGGAGAGGAAGAACATGGGAGAACATGTGTGGATGGAGAGGAAGAACATGGGAGAACGTGTGTGCATGGAGAGGAAGGACATGGGAGAACGTGTGTTGATGAAAATAGGGAGTCCCACAGGTACGGCGCCAAAGACCTGTGTCAGGTATTCATTTGTTCCTCCTGAAAGCCAGAGAGAAATTAGATCCAGCCTTATCTAGGTTTATAAAAATTTCAATATCCTTGAAGTTGTCTTTAATACCTTCAACAAATCTAATGAAAGACATCGGTTGTTTCTGTGTTGCCTATATAACTTAGTATTACAAGGATAAAGTAGCTTGTTGGCATACCCTAGCCCCCAGCACCCAGGTCACATGCTCTGCCAGCCTGACTGCCATTACTCTCAGGGCATACCTGGTACTGTATATTTGTATTTTTCTTGAGAAATGCATCTAGAATTATGATGTCAGTATGGATCTCCACCTCACTCTTGTCTTCTCTTTCGATAACAAGTGCTTTCTATCTCAGACATTTGATTAATCTGCAGTGAATATTGATAGAAGATGCTGATCTCTTCACGGGCCATACCAGTTCAGTTATCGTCTATCCTGTACATAACCAAGTCACGATCACCACAGCAATAGTGGTAAAAGGGGAGGCTTTCCTTCACGCTTCATTAAGAGTTGTTTTCTGCAAATTTAATGGTTTCATTAATCATATTTAAATCCCTGTGCAAATAATTCTCAGCACATTCATATAAATACAATAACTCACCCAGTATGAATAGAAATACATTACATTAATTTAGAAATTGTGTTCCAAATAGCTTTGGCTCAGTCAACACCACTGAAATATGCCTATGCGATGAATTATGTTGAGTATAGGAGGTGAAAGAAAGGGGGCATGTTAACTCCTCCATGTAAATAACTATCATTTTTCACGCCTTCTTTTTTAAATCTAATTAGGGGCAAATTGGGACAAATAAAAAAAGACTGGCATATGAAGCATGTGACGTATGTTGTTCTATTATTCTAAATCAGTACATACCATCATCAGTACCATAAAAGTATTGGCAAAGTGAAAAACCTTTAGAGGCGTTGTTGCTGTTTCTGTTTTTGTATAATTATGACATAAAAACTAATGCAGCAAAAAGACCCAATGACAAAAACAGAAATCCAGAAAAGAACACAAAAAAATTAAAAGATAAGATTTAGAAAAAATTCCTTTTGCGTGAAGAAAGTAAACTACTGGGCGCCAGGTATTGACAATTTTTAGTCCTTCGATCATCAAGGAAGTGAGCAATAACTTCTCCATTACCACAGACCACCTCGAAGATAGGCATTAAAGGGGTTGTCTCACTACATCGATTCATCTTACCTCAGTCCTGTTTTCTTGGTTTTCGTTTTTGAACTCAGGGCGTGCTTACTGGCTACCACTGGCCTGCAGTAACGAGCTGCTGAGGACACCACATCTGTAGCTATAGCGACCAGCACTGGCAGTCTATCAGGTGAGATCAAACAGGTCTGTAGCTATAGCAACTTGAGGAGCTGATGCAGCTCATACAAGAGGGGATATCTAGGAATAGGTAGGACACTATTAATGGACACATATTACATCCAGGTCATATCTGGGCCACTTTTCACAGTGCGGCCAATTTTCTAAGTACAAGGATGAATGAAAACCAGAATTTAAACCAGGATTAAACAAGGATTGCAAAAGGTAACAGCTACTTTTCCTTTCCTCTCCCACTTACAACCTCACACCCTGCCACACTCCCTCACCATGCTTTTCCTGTCCTCTATAATCTCAACCTACATATTCCTGAAAGTGATTGCATATCCCATACTCCTTTGCTGGTCAATGAGCTCTTTGTCTCCCCCTCTCATCCATCTGCTGCCACCAACCTGTTTCCCACTATCCATGCCTTCCTCACCAAACAGACCCGACCATATCACTGGCTATCTTACTCCCACCTATTAACTCTCTCTCTGCTCCTCCTGTCTGCTAGGGACATATCCCCAAACCCAGGGCCCCTCAGCACATTCCCACTATTGTATCTCCAGCTCCTAACAGACCTGTTTCTACAAACTTTCTTAACCCTGCAAACCTCAAACCTATTCCCTTGAGCCCTCCTTTCCCTATTTCTCTCTCTGGAGCTCTCTGGAATACACAGTCTGTATGCAACAAACTCTCCTATATCACGTAAGTTATCATTCCTTGGTCTGACGGAAACCTGGCTGATGCCCTCTAACATAGTCTCTCCTGCTGCGCTCTCCTTTGGTGGCCTCCACTTTACCCATGCACCCCGCTCTGGCAACAAGCATAGCGGAGGTGTTGGCCTTCTCCTGTCAGACACCTGTTCCTTTGCCCCCACCCACTACCTTCCCTCAACCTCCCCTCCTTTGAGGTGCACTCTGTCCGCATCTACTCTCCCTCCAATCTCCAAGTGGCAGTAATCTACCGACCGCCAGGCCCTGCCACCACCTTCCTTGACCACTTCGCCTTCTGGCTTCTCCACTTTCTCTCCACTGACATCCCCACTATCATAATGGAAGACTTCAACCTCCCCATCAACACACCCCCCTCTGCTGCCAGCAAACTCCTCTCACTCTCATCTTCCTTTGGCTTCTCCCAGTGGACTTCTGGAGCCACTCACAAAGATGGACACACGCTGTACCTCGTCTTCACCCGTCTCTGCCCCCTACCTGACTTCTCCAACTCTAAACACTCTATATCTGACCACAACCTGCTTTCCTTCACCACACTCTCCACCCCACCTGCCCCTCCTGTCTGACATCTAGTACACCCCCACAGGAAACTACAAAACTTTAATCCTCGCACACTCTCTGATTCTCTTGCACCTCTCTCTACCATATCCTCGTTTGATGACCCTGACACAGCCATTGCTTTCTACAACCACCCAATCTCCTCCACACTTGATTTGTTTGCCCCTCTCACACAGAACAAAACCCGCAAAACCAACAGACAACCCTGGCACACAGACTTCACTAAACAGCTGAGGCGAGCTTCCAGAATTGCAGAACGCCGCTGGAAGAAAACTCGCTCCACTGATGTCTTCACCTCATACAAACAATTACTAAAGTCTGTACTCACCAAACATGATTACTTCACCAAACTCATATCCTCTCTTTCTCACAACACCAGACAACTATTCAACACCTTCAACTCTCTCCTCCGTCCACCAGCATCCCCTTCCCCATCTCTCCTTTCACCAGACAACTTTGCCACCCACTTTCTAGACAAGACCAACCTCATCAGAGAAAGCTTCACTCCACTGTACCCTTTGCCCACATCCATATCTGCACAGTCCCCACCGCCAGCCCCTCTACCTTCACCTTGCACTTACCCCCAATTTGCTTCTCCACTGTCCCTCATGACAAGCTCTCCTCTCTACTCTCCAAATCCAACCTCACTACCTGAAACCTTGATGCACTGCCATCCCACCTCATCCCAGACCTTAGTGCTGTTATCATCCCAGCCCTCACCCACCTTTTCAACCTATCCCTAACCTCTGGTAACTTCCCTTCCTCCTTTAAGCATGCCACCATCACTCCCATCCTAAAGAAACCTTCTCTTGATCCATCCTCTCTGCCAACTATCGCCCCATCTCACTGCTACCATTTGCTTCTAAACTCCTCGAACAACACGTTTATTCTCAACTGTCCTCCCATCTGTCCTCCAACTTTCTTCTTGACCCACTGCAATCTGGTTTCCGATCCCATCACTCTACTGAAACTGCCCTAACCAAGGTCACTACTCTATCCTTCTTCTCTTAGACTTATCTTCTGCCTTTGACGCTGTTGACCATTCCCTTCTGCTAAAAATCCTCTCCTCCCTCGGCATCACGGACTCAGCCCTTTCCTGGATCTCCTCATACCTCACTGATCGGACATTCAGTGTGTCTCACTCTCGCTCCACCTCCTTCTCTCAACCTTTTCCTGTTGGAGTCCCCCAAGGGTCAGTACTGGGTCCCTTATTCTTCTCTGTCTACACTCTTGGTCTGGGTCAGCTCATAGCATCACACGGCTTTCAATCCCACCTGTATGCTGATGACACCCAACTTTACATCTCCGGCCCAGATATTAACTCTCTACTGTCCCAGATCCCAGACTGCCTATCATCCATATCCTCCTTCTTCTCCTCCACCTGATCTCTCTATCACAGTCAACAGCTCTACACTCTCACTGGTCCCGCAAGTCCGCTTCCTTAGGGTAACCCTTGACTCCGCTTTGTTCTTCAAACCACATATCCACACCCTTACCTCCGCCTGCCACCTCCACCTGAAAAATATTTCACGAATCCGCTCATTCCTCAACCCTGATACTCCAAAAATGCTGGTCCATGCCCTTGTTATCTCCCTCCTAGACTACTGCAACATCCTTCTCTGTGGCCTCCCGTCTAGCACTCTTGCTCCTCTTCAATCCATTATCAACTCTGCTGCCCGTCTTATCCACCTCTTTCCTCTTTACTCCTCTGCTTCTCCCTTCACTGGCTACCCATTGCCAAGCAAATTAAACATGACCTACAAGGCTCTCTATAACCTCTCCCCTCCATACATCTCTGCCTTAATCTCCAGATATTTCCTCTCACGCAATCTCCGCTTCTCACAGGACCTTCTTCTCTACTCTCCTCTTATCAGCTCTTCACATAACCGTCTACAAGACTTCTCTCGTGCGTCCCCCATACTCTAGAACTCACTGCCCCAACACATCAGACTCTCTTGCATCTTTTCAGGATAGCCTATAAACTATAGTACCCCTGCTGTCACTACACCCTCCACAAACATGTCTGCCCCCACCTTCTGTCTCTTTCCCCCTTCCTTGTAGATTGTAAACCTTCGTGGGCAGGGTTCTCTTTCCCTCTGTACCAGTTGTTAGTCACATATTGTCACTATTGAACTTGTTTAACTTATGTTATGTTTGTAACCCTCTTGGATGTACAGCGCCCTGGAATCAATGGCGCTCTAAAATAAATATTAGTAATTATAATAATTAACAGACACATATTGCAAAGTGACTTGTTTTTGCAACATTTTTAACATAAAAAGCAATCCTTGTAGAGAGACAACCCTTTTAAGGGTGACGTATATGAACGGGGCTGCACCAGTTTTCTGGCGTACTTTGAGCCACAAACCTGTCGTAGCCCTGTTCTATAGATGTATGAACAGTTGTACGCCCAAACTTGATGCATTCTGCACCAGATACAACACTTTTGAATGCGCCAATTGATTGCGTCAATTTGTCGTATAAATCAATAACATGGCTGAGACAAATTTTGCCGCATAACACGCTTTCATACATATTGTCGGATCGTACACTATTAAAAACAGACGTAGAACTGGCAGGTAAGTGCCAGGTTCACACATGTCAACCTAAGTCTCCACTATCTTAGGCCGCCAGGAAAGTTGGTGGTATCCCGATCTCCTCCACTGCCCTACACCATCAGGGAAATGAGCAATAAATATGCAATAAGGCAATATCTTTTAAAGACATTCGCTATCCTAGACCACCAGAAAACCAGGCAATAATCTGTCCACTACAATAGACCATCAGTAAAGCAAATATTATTATAACCCTTGAATACAATGGAAATGGGCATTGACTCCTATAGTACCTGAGATTACCATGAAAACTAGAATTAATCCTCCTATGACCACAAACTAGCAAAGAAGTAAACCTTAACCTGTCAACTACCCTAGATCTCGAAGGAAGCAGGCATTAACCCTTCTCCTACCTTGGACCACCAAGAAAGCAAGCATTATCCAATTCAATTCCTTACACCATCTAGTTGTCAGGTAAAAACACTTCCACTAGTTTAGACCACCAGGGAACCAGGCAATAACTCTTCCACTAAAATCACTAGAAAAGCTGGTACTAACCTCTCAAAACCATAAAATATCAAAGAAGGTTGCACAAATCCCCTCAACATCCTAGACCTCCAAGGAATTCTGAAATCTTTATTATTTTATCTGTTGTCTGAAACTGGGTGTTTCTTATGTGGGTCTTTAAGACTGTAGTATACAGAATACAGGCAGTCCCCGACTTACACTGTTACACTGTCCCCTAGTTACAAACAGAGACTTATGGGGCATGCTGGCACTTGTAGTTCCATGTTCCACAGTAGATAGAAGCCGTGGAACGACAAGTTCTAGCATGCCACAGCCGCACATGAGGTGAAATCTTCTTAACAGGGGCACAGACAGCAAAACAAATGTAAAAACCCTTCCCTGCACTATCCGTAACTAAAAAAAAAAAAAACTTTTGTGCTGGAGTTACATTTAATTAATCTACCTGTTCCAACTTACATACAAATTCAACTTAAGAATAAATGCACAGTCCCTATCCCGTTCATAACCCAGGGACTGCCTGTATATGCTATTAAATATCATATAGATGTTTTTCATAATTTGCTTGTTCTTTCAAATAAGCCTGTAGATATTCTTTCATGATAGCTTGATTTGGTTAATGATTCCAGCACAATGCTATTGCTATGTTATAAGTACACACTCACACACTCATCCTCGCAGTAAACACCATATCTATGTTCCCACTGATGATGAATTTAATATTGTTTGACAGCTATCTATATTTAGCAGTGGCTCAAAAGTGATTCCCCTCTAGGGCTCAGTTGCTAAGCAGCCATCTCTTGGCTGGAATGATTAGTTTGGTAGCAGGTGGCTATTAGTGTTTTCATGCACAGATTACCTTACGGCCTGTAACAAGCAAGTATAAGTGTATTTTGCCATGCTAGACTGTTGCCTGATGTCAGAGCACAAGAGCCTTACCCGCATAGTTCTGCTGAGAAATTATGTCAAGAAGTTCTGCCAAATGATAGTAAATAGATATTATCTCATTCACTATCAGACTGGGATTCCTGGGGCCCACCAGTGAAGTTTATTCTTGGGTCCCATCGGTGGAGTTTATTCTTGGGTCCCACCAGTGGAGTTTAACCGTGGGTCCCACCAGTGGAGTTGATTTTTGGGGCCTTACCAAGGGAGTTGATTTTTGGGGCACACCAGTGAAGATGATTCTTGGGTCCCACCAGTGGAGTAGATTCTTGGGGTCCACTAGTGTAGTTGATTTTTGGGACCCACCAGTGGAGTTTATCCTTGGGGCCCACCAGTGCAGTTGATTCTTGGGTCCCACTAGTGGATGAATTATGGGGCCCACCAGTGTAGGTTAAGTCTTGGGTCCCACCAGTGGAGTTGATTCCTGGGGCCCACTAGTGCAGTTGATTTTAGGATCCACCAGTGGAGTTTATTCTTGGGGTCCTCCAATGGAGATGATTCTTGGGTCCCACCCGTGGAATGGATTCTGGGGGCCCACTAGTACAGTTGATTTTAGGGTCCACCAGTAGAGTTTATTCTTGGGGTCCACCAGTGGAGATGATTCTTGGGGCTCACCAGTGGAGTTTATTCTTGGGTCCCACCAGTGAAGTTGATTCTTGGGGCGACATGTATGAATCTCGCCGGGTCGGGGCGCACCTTTCCGCCAGTTTCCCGGCAGAATCTGCGGCTGATTTATGTCGGGGCCCAGGGCGCGCTCATACATAGCATGTAAAGTCCGCCGCGCCTCGTCTGTGTGTTAGGCGCAGTGCGGTGCTGCGCCTATGATTCGGCGCCGGAGGTAGTGCGGTCATACATGCGGGGAAAAGTCCGCCGCGCCTGGCCAGTGTGTGGGGCGCAGTGTGGGGACCGATGCGCAGTGCGGCGCTGCGCCTAAGATTCGCCGTCCGAGGCGGTGCGCTCGTACATGCGGGCAAAAGTTTCCTGCGCCTCGCCAGTGTGTGTGGGGCACAGTGCGGGGACATGGGCGCAGTGCGGGACTTAGGCGCCGTGCGGGACTGCGCCGAAAAACAGTTCCGATGCGAGACAGGCTGGAACAGCGAGAAATCATTCCAGATGTCGGTGCGGAGTATGAATCAAAAATCACCTTTATAAAGGCGTTCAACATTCTCAGGAAAAGAGCTGAAACCTAAAAAATAAAAAATACATAAAACAAAATCACTTTCCAATAGCCAAGAATTAGGATATTGGAAATTGCCGGGAAATACAGTAATTCAAATTCAGAAAGCTATTCTGATTGGTCGGCATAAGCCGGCCAATCTGACTAGGAGCGACAGAGCACCATTAAAACCTCTGGGGAAGTTTAGACCAATCCGAATCCACGGCGGGATAGTACAAAATCCAGTCAAACTGCTGAAAAGAGCTGATTGGTTAAGCTACCGGGGACTTGGCTAGCTCAGCCGATCAAAATAGGAGCGACAGAGACCCATTCTAGCCTATGGAGAAGTTTAGACCAATCAGAATCCACGGCGGGATAGTTCAAAATACAGTAAAAATGCTGAAAAGAGCTGATTGGGTAAGCTAGCGGGGGCTCGGCTAGCTCAACCAATCAGAATAGGAGCGACAAAGACCCATTCTAGTCTATGGAGAAGTTTGGACCAATCAGAATCCACGGCGGGATAATTCAAAATACAGTAAAAAGACAGAAAAGAGCTGATTGGCTGAGCTAGCGGGGGCTTGGCTATCCCAGCCAATCAGAGCGCGAGCTACTTCTCACATTATAGTCTATGGAGAGATGGGCGCCATGCAACCTCGGCGCTCAGCGCTGTGCGGAATGGAGTATGAATAAAAAATTATTTTTATTAAATGTAAAACATTATCAGATAAAGAGCAGAACCCTTCTTTACAAATAAAGCAGTTAAAATCCCGAACAACGCGTTTGTCGCCGAGACCGGCTCTACATAGGGAATTGCAATAGAGAGAATTGCCGGGAAATACAGTAATTCAAATTGTTTAAGCTATTCTCATTGGTCGGCATAAACCAGCCAATCAGAATAGGAGCGACAATGTCCCATTATATCTATAGGAGAAAAATTTGCCAATCATATTCAAAAGCGGGACAGTTCAAAATACAGTAAAAATGCAGAAACGAGCTGATTGGGTGAAGCGGCGGGGGCTCGTCCAGCTTAGCCAATCAGAGCGCGAGCTACTTTCTCATAGAGTTCTATGGGGAAAAGAAATTCTGAGCGCGCTCTGTGATTGGCTAAGTTAAAAGAGGTGCCGTTATTTGGACCAATGGGATATCGAGCTACGCTCCTATGGGTTTTCTAATTAAATCAGAAATCTAACTGTACTTGGCCGAAATAAAATTATAACACTACAGAAGTTGTCCCGATGTGTATATAAAATGAATAATAATATGGGGGTACAGAAAAAAAAATGTATTCAATAAAATCATTTTTATTTCTTTATTTTCGTTAGCCAAGGATCAATAGTATGGGTGCAACGAAAATAAAGAAATAAACATGATTTTATTGATTTAATATTTTTTTCGTTACCCCCATATAATGGGACTTTGTCGCTCCTATTCTGATTGGTCAATAGTTCTCCATAGGTTTTAATGGGTCTCTGTCGCTCCTATTCTGATTGGCTGAGCTAGCCAAGTCCCCGCTAGCTTAACCAATCAGCTCTTTTCAGCATTTTTACTGTATTTTGAACTGTCCCGCCGTGGATTCTGATTGGTCTAAACTTCCCCATAGGTTTTAATGGTTCACTGTCGCTCCTATTCTGATTGGCCGGTTTATGCCGACCAATGAGAATAGGTTTCAGAATTTGAATTACTGTATTTCCCGGCAATTTACAATATCATAATTCTAGATATTGCTCCGTTCTAGAGTTTTGGAAAGTGATTTTTTTTAAATTATGTTTATTTTTTACGTTCAGCTCTTTTCTGACACTGTTTTCCGCCTTTATAAAGGCGATTTTTTAGGATTCATACTCCTGTTGCACGGAGCAGCGAGATTTCTGTCGCGATTTTCTATCTGCTTCCTCGCATGTTCCGTTCCTGCTTCACTTCGCCTCTGCCGGAGCATTTAGACCAAAATAAACCAGGTCTGCTTGTCGGAGCTGCCGAGCGCTGCACTGCGCCTCGCTTTGCCGACTCGCCATCGTACATGCCTCGCAGGATACGAGCGCACCGCGTCCCGCCCCAGAACGCCTACCCCGCGCCCACACCACGCCCATTGCCCGCCCCTTCATGCGGGGCGCAGCTGAAAGTGGCGAACACTGCGCCTAACACTGCATCCCTGAGTCCGACAGCGGGATTCGGGCTGGGAGGCGCAGAATACGCCTGAAAACAGGCGGAAAGCCCGATCATACATGTCGCCCTTGGTGTCCACTCGTCAGCTACTATACATGACTGTATGTACTGCACATGACATCCCCTTATCCCTTGGGGGTTAGTCCAAACCAGCTGGCCTTAATAAAAACAGCGGCGGAACAATATGCACCAAATGTATGCATCTTAATCTGCTACATCTCAGGTATTTATCACACCAAGTAGGGAACCTGTTGTTCAAAATTAAAAATTTCACCCACTACCATCCATGATGTCAGACTGTATGGTTGTGTCTAACAGGAGATTTTTTATTTTCCACCTCCTAGCCATTTGTGAAAAACACTTGGATGTTGCTGACTAGTCTTTCATGGCTTCTTGGTGATTGGTCTAAGCTCGAGATACTTCGAGATACTTGTCTGCAGGATGCTGGGATTTGTGACATTGTTTACACAAGCACATTGTGTTGTCTTGGGCTGAGCCTGTCTGTTGGAGACTCATTTTGATAAGCCTGACTTATAGGGGCTTTTCCACCATAGGCATTTATCACCTATCAATAGTTCAGTGCACCTGACCTAGAGCAACATGGGACTTGGAGCGATGTTAAAAAAGGTAAGTCAACTCCTTAATAAGCCTAACACTCATCCTAAGTCCAATTTAGGGTTAGGTTTAGAAAAAAATAAATTGACAGTTTTTGCCAAAATTTGATTCAGGCCTACCTGTTACTTAAATTAGGGTCAAATTGGACATCAACCTGAATCCGAAGCAAGACATTAGTCTAGATTTCATTATCTTTACTTTTTTTCTACTCTTAGGCCATGTTCACACGGCTTAAAACTGGACGTATTTCAGTCCGTAATTACGCGCCGGAGAGCGCAAATTACGGCTGGAATACGTCCCAGTCATTACGGTAATCCAAAGTTCTCATAGAGAACTATGGATTACATCTCCTCTCTCTGCTTGGCGAATCCGCTGCGGGGGGAGATAATTGACATGCGAATTACTAGCGGCGTATACGCGCCGCTGGTAATGAAAGTCTATGGGCCCTGCAAATACACCGTGTGAACCTAGCCTTAATATTTGCTTTATGTGCCCCCTGTCAATGTCCTAAATCTTTCAGGGGTGTACAAGAAGACACAAGGTGGAGCTTTCTTACTTCATTGTGTTTACTTTCCTACTGCTTTCATATTTTTCTCTTCTATTGGGAAATTTTTTTTCCCTGCAAATATCTTCAGCATCTCTGATTCAGAACCATAACATACGCGAGTTACGCATTCTCCCTAGGAACAAGTTATTCCCAGAGCCAATATCCTTTATTACCAAAGGGATCTATATTCCCAGTTGTTTTTTGCCAATTTAGAATTGCTTGGTTAATTGATTCTTTATTGTTATCTAGTCCTGAACCAGGAAATACTTGGGGCAACGAATGAATCCTGGCGCTGACAGAACAGTTCTAAATAGCTTCAAGGCAGTGTAGAATGCACCAGAATGTATAAACCTGTTCTACAGGTCATACATACAGATGCATTGAAGTTCCTCTACGACAACTCAGGCTCAGGCAGAACACCTGTAACTTGGTCTAGCAGTTATGTGCCTAGTTTTGGCGTCAAACATTCAGAAATGTGACTAATTCTACGAATATGGTGCGACGCCCCCAGAATGCCCCTAATCTTTGCCGCATTACAAAGAGTTGCGCAGGCGCCGATTGGAGTGCGACTGTTCATATATCTATAGAACAGGGATACGGCAGCTTTTTGGCGCAAAGTACCAAGAAAACTGCTGCAACCCAATTCATACTTGTTGCCCCAAGTGTCTTTTCTAAACAGCTTCCGCCTCAATAAGTGTCCCAGAAAACTGGCACAGCCCCGTTCATATATGTCATCCTTAGTCCTAGCCTGTTCTGTTAGGTAGTACTACTCTGCTTTTGTCCAGACATTTTGGAGCAGATTTATCTATAGTGTTTAACTCTAAGACAGTTTTAAGATAGACTAGACAGTCTTACAATGTGACACATTCATAAATCTAGTGCAGGTTAAAACCCAGTCGTCCTAGTCTAGTCGTCCTTTACACCATTCTTAAAGGGGTTGTCTCTCTACATTGATTCATCTTACCTCAGTCCTGTTTTCTTGGTTTCACTTTGAATTCATGGGCGTGTTTACTGGCTTCTACTAGGCTGCAGTAGAAGCTAGGTCTGTAGCTATAGCAACCAGTGCTGGCAGCCTATCATAAGAGACTGAACAGGTCTAAAGCTATAGCGACCTGAGGAGCTGATGCAGCCCATACAAGAGGGGATATCTAAGAATAGGTAGGATACTGTTACTGGACCCATATTACAAAGTGACTTGTTTTTGCAAGATCTTAAAAAGAAATCCTTGTAGTGAGACAACCCCTTTAAGCTGGCTTACTTTTTGCCACTAACTGCTCCAAAATTTTGGTGTAATTTTGTCGCACATTACCGAGGCCACACTCCTCTTATCAGAAGAGGTGCAGAAGTGTCTAGAAAGTGTCTAAACACATCATAAATGTGGTGTAAAGTATGTTCAACATTGTTCTTAGAGAAAATTATGCCAGAATTATGTCACAACCTTTATATCTGAGCCTTTGTGTCTCAGGCCCTGTTCACATGGTGATTTTCCACTGGCATTTTTATGTATAAATGTGCATTTTACATGTCATTTTATGCATCAAAATGCACATGGCAAATTGCATGTAAAGTGACCCATTGACTTCAATGAGAAAACGCACCATTAGAGCACCATTAGTGCACACGGTACTTTTTTATGCATTAATCAATTTTTGGTTCTAGTTTTTTTTTCAATTTATGAACTACGTTTGGCTAGTACACTCTGCTTATTGCAACTTACCTGAATCAGTATCACCTGAAGTCATTGCCATTCATTGTTCTACATAATTTCAGGATATGTTCACACAGGACGGCAAGGTTGTAGTATTCCCGCAGTACAGATTTTGGTGAAGATTTTTATGGATTTGTCAGTGTTGGTTGAAAAACGATCAATTTGTTTAATGTGCTGCAGTGAGATGAAACAAAAAAGGTTTTGTTAACCCCTTAACGCCCTACAGCGTAACATTATGGGGCAGCTGTTTTAGAAGGTCATGGTGCAGACGGACATGGCGTAACTGCTCTATAGAAGGAGGGTGCCAGCTGTTAGATACAGCAAGGATCAGAGTTATCTCTAGCGCCGATTGCTGGCCAGATACCAATTTAGGCATTGCAGTAAACACAACTGCGGCATCTAAATTATTAGAGAACAGAGCATGGTTTGTTATAGCCCTTCAATCGGCCCCTCCATGATGTGATTGCAGGGTGCCATTCAGCTGTCATGGCAGCCTCCGGCCTAATAAAGGCCCCTGAAGCTGCCATGTTTGTACTTCTGTTATGCTTTGCCATAGGCAGGGTGTAATGGGAGATGAATGAATTCACTATATACTGCAAAACATCCGTGCCGTATATAGCTCAAGCGATCATATGTTCATGTCCAATAACTTAAATGTTGAAGGACTACTTCAAAATGTTTTTATTCTTTAGAAAATGCCTCGAGGTACACTGTAGTGCCAGTAACTTTGTTTAGCTACAGCTGCATACATGATTTAAGACTGATGCAACAGACTCTGTCACATGACCTGCACTTTGGCTGAAAGACATTGGGCGACATGTCAGAAAAGAGGCGCTTCTACGCCAGTTTTAAGGCACATTAAGTGCCTGCATTAAGGTACAATGTGCCTGCATAAATAAATAGTGATGAGCGATTGTGTCAACTATCGTTATCGATTCGATAGTCGATATTGTCAATTATCAAGACGATCGCCGATGACCATTAAAGTCTATGGGAGAGGAACAACACCTTCATTCTTACACCACAACAGTAAAATGGATACGTGCTACATCTTAGGCAACACAATTAGGTTATAAAAGTCACAGACCAGTCACTATCCCTGTCTTGTACCACAGCCTGACCCTTAAACCTGCATCACCACAAATTAAAAAGTGCCAGAAGGCAGTATTATTTGAACCACCATTTTACTTGAACTGGACATTGACTATACCTGTCCTGGGCCACAGCATGAGCCCCAAACCTTCATGACCCCCCCATTCAAAACGTGCCGGAAAAAGGAGTCTTTGAACCACCATTTTAGTTGAACGGGAAAATTGACTATGCCTGTCCTGGACCGCAGTTTTGACCATTAACCTGTTGACCCACAGATTAAAAAGTGCCGGAAAAAGGACTCTTTCAACCACCATTTCTGTTAAACTGGACATTGATTATCCATGTCCTGGACTGCAGCATGACCCAAAAACCCGCACAGGTGCCCTTATGGAACATCATCATAAATTTTCTCAATAAGAAATAAACTATATTAAAAACAACTCGTTTTCCATTACTGCTGCTGCTAGAGCTACTTGCCATTCTACTGGTGACATTGTTCCACCGTGACATTAGAATGAAAGGCAAACGAAACAGATGTCCCCAGTAGGTCAACGAGGCCTGTCTGAAAATCCTTCATTCTGCTGTCAAGTGGTTTGGAGGAAATTACTGATCAAGGCGGGTGAGGCTGTAAACGTGGGATCATGCAGGTTTTAGCTGGGAGAGCCGGACTTACAGTGGGTGTGGTGAGAGCAAGGGTTGGCGTCCGTCATCTATCAACACGCAGGTTCAGCTAGCAGGGCCCCAGTTTTCGTGGGTGCGGTGATAGCCAGGGCTGGTGTTCGTCATCTATTAGCACGCAGGTTCAGCTAGCCCGTGCCCGAGTTACAGTGGGTGCGGTGAGAGCCCAGGGAGGCGTCCCTCATCCATTAACAATGGCAAAAAACGCCCTTTTTGATTTCAACAATGAAAACAGTCGTGCGAAGCAGAGTGCGGAAGCAGAAGTGTGAGCTCAACCTCCCGCCTTCCTCAGTACACAGTCAAGACCTGGGTAGCGCTAGAGAAATTTCTGCCTATACGAGAGCGCTTGCCCCTCCGTCTGAGTGCGGACCAATTGAGATTCACTTGGAAATGCTGGTGGTTGACGCTCCTGTTTCACCCAGGTGCCCTTTATCTTGGCATTATTTTTCTCGTTTTACTCCACGTGGTGGCGGAAATTGTCTCTGGTAAATAAAGATTGCCAGAGGTCACCCATTAGCCATCTGCCACAATGCCTGCTGCTGCTGCCGCTACAGCTACTTGGCACTCTACTGCTGTCACGTTGCTGACGTTGTTCCACCGTGAATTTAAGAATTGAAGCAGACACAACAGATTCTCCAGTTGATCAATCCACGGTCTCCAATTTCCCTTTTTTTACTCTCCATTTGGGTGGGTGGAAGGAAAGT